>CATKHJ010464337.1:0-22297 GCA_949750685.1 Vernicia montana
TGTTGCAGAAGGTGAGTTTTGGACAACATCAGATGTCCATTGAACTCGACGATCCCAGTTTGCTTTTATATACAAATAATGTCCGATTATTGGGTATGATTTTGGAATATGGGTAGAGATTGATTTTTTAGATTTGGGGTGCTTGGTAAGAGAGAAAATAAAGAATAATGAGAGAATTAGAAAGAAAAATGAGAGCGAAAGCTCCACTAACATTTTTTTTTTTAAATTTTTGGTTGATTGTTAAGAATGTAGGAAAATACTCTGAGTAGGACTTTAATTGATAAGAGAAAATCTTTCTAATTTATAAGTTGTGTAGAGATTCAATTAATAAGGGTATTTATAAGGAGTTTGGTGGTTGAACAAAGTCAAATTTTGGAGAAAAGAGCTAAATTAGTGTTTGAAGTTCCATATGGGGGAAAAAATCAAGATAAATTCATTTTTTTTTTAATTAAAGTCTTCATACTTAATCATTTTTATTAAATTAATTATTGTTTAAATTTTAATCTATACATATACTATAAAATCAGACAAAATAATATTAATTTCATAAATTTCATTTGACATAATTTTTCGAAAGAATGTTTTTTCTATATATATATATATATATATATATATAATTTTATTCATTAAAATATTTAATCATTACACAATATCGAAAAATAATTTTCATTTTTATTTCTAAAACTTAAATTTAATTTATTATTATTATTATTATTATTATTATTATTATTATTATGCAGGTTAAAAAAAATATTTTTTGAATTTTTTATTTAATTGATTAATTTTTTTTAAAATATATTTTTAATTTCACTTTTTGAAAAAATATTGATTCACCTGTTTTTTTAAAAGTACTTTTCAAAACTGAAAAAATTAAAAAAAAAATCTTTTAAAAAATACTTTTTCAAAAAGTTATGCTAAACGGTACTTATGAAATTAAAGTATTTCGTCTGATTTTATAATACACGTACTGGTTAAAGTTTAACCAATGATTAATTTGATAAAAATTACTAAGTATAAAAATTTTAATGATAAAAAATATGATTTTATTCTTATTTATTTTTAAGTATTAAATTTGAAAACTAATTTGATCCATGTGCCTCAAATTTTGTTGACTTCTACTTTAAATTTAAAGAAAATTATAAGAATAATAATCTATCATTTTAATTTCCATGTTCACATGTAAATTTCTCTTTTTTTTTTTTTTTATTTCCTGTTTTGTCCTTAATCTAGATGACAATAATGTAGCCTTACAGTTGGTACATCCTTTTCAATTCAAGGAAGAAGTTTTAATATAAAAATTTATAATAAAATCAAAAGGCAGATTGAGTGCTTTTCTAGTAAACGCTTTGCATGTATTTTACTATTCTTTTGTCTTTTTATTTATTATTTTTTTTTTGCCAAGCTTTTGTCTTTTTATTAGCAGACTGAGTTTCATGCAGAAAAAGAAGCAAGGACAGAGCCTGTGGGCCACCGGTCGATCCCACATGTATAAAATAACCTGTGTTATCATATTCAAACCGAACTGACCGGTTGAATTGATCTAATCTTAAATTACATTAAAAATTAGTCCGATCTAATTATCCAATCATCTTTTTATAAAAATTAAAATCTTTAAGTTAAAAATAATTTTAAATCATTAAACACTTACTCTCTTCGCAATTTAATTTTATAATCATGAAAATAAAAATTTAAAAGTATTACTCACTTAATAAATATTTATTATTAATTTAAATATTTCATATTCAACTTTGATGATGCGGCATCTAACTGTAAAGATGAGTCAGTAGATCTATCTTATGTGGCAGTCCGTGCTGACATGTGGATTTACTTAATTGATTAAGCCTGACTCTCTTACAAATGTTGGAGTTTATATAATTTTGGGAGTGCCAACCTCAAAAGCTAGCTATTAAAATTGAAGAACCCAATTATATATATGCTTATTCAACATCTTATATTTAATCTATGTGGGATTTATATCTTAACACTCCCCCTCAAGTGACAATTGGGTCAAGATAATTTTTTATTAAACTCAGTTGACACTTGCAAATTTATGATGGAAACTGAGTTGATACAATTAAAAGCCCAACACGGGGCGAAAAAATAAATTTGAAAGCCCATCATCGGGCGAAAGACAATTGAAAGAAACCCACCACGGAGCAAGAATTGAAATCAAACTAAACCCGGAATATACCGAAAATTAAAAGAGAAATTGAAATTTCAGTCCCAATTGTAATAGAACAGGGGTAGGTACATGTATCATTTTCCTACTCTGATACCATTTTAGAAATTTGAATTGAATCGAATTGAGAAGGTGGGAGGTGAGAATGAGTAGAGTGTAGAGTCCTATTAATGAGAAGTAATAAAATTGATTTTTATTAGATTTGAGTCCAACCATAACTAAAATAACTAGAACTAGTCACTTAGGTAGTTGGCCCTTATCACTTATATATCTTTTGATTATTTTTGTAATTTTTTATATGTGAGATCTCTAACACTCCCCCTCAAGTGCAACTGGGATTTGACTTTAACGTCCAGTTGTCACTTGAAATTGAAATCCTCCCCTTGAAATTGAATTTGAATGCAGCAGCAACACCGGGCTCCGGGCCGCTGGGATTGAACATTCAGACGGACACCGGGTGAATGAAATTGAACCGGATCGGACCTGCTCTGATACCATCTTACAAATGTTGGAGCTTATATAATCTTGGGAGTGTCAAGCTTTTGAGGTTGGATAACCCAATTATATATAAGCTTATTCAACATCTTATATTTAATCCATGTGGGATTTATAACTTAACAGACCCACTTTTTTTTTTTTTTTTTTTTTGACCATCGTCTAGAACTTGAATTAAAATTTTTTTATTTAGGCCAGTCCAAATTACAAACAACATCAATCAATTGATTGTTGATAAACCTAACATGTAATAAAAATAAGAGTAATTTACGATTTAATCCCTGAAATTTGCTTAAATTAACAACTTGGTCTCTATAGTTTGAGAAATGAGTTTTTTAGTTTTTGAGATTTTATTCCGTTACACTAAATAGTCTTTCTGTTACTTTTTCCTTTAAAATTTTATGAAAAGTCTAAAATACCCCTCATTTGCAATTAAATTTTTCATTCTCCATATTTCCTTCAAAAACAAACCCAAACCCTCCTCCTCCAAGCTTTTTTGGAAATCTTTTGTGGCTACTTTGAGTTCTTCATATATATTGTCTTTTTAAGGAAGAAAAGAGACAGAGAAGATGAAATGGAAGATAGCTTAGACTAACTATTGGGAAAAACAAGAACTGAAATCAATCAACAAATTAATCAAAACTAAATTTACATATTAAACAAATTAAATTTATAAATAATTTTCAAATTAAAAAAATTAATTTTCAGGATTTTATTACAAATTAAACAAATGAAATTTACAAATTAATCAATCGAATCAATATCCAATTCACAAACAAAATCCGCTTACTCTTAACACCACCACTCATGCACTCTCTACATATCCAATCCACCAAATTAACCGCTTACCTTTCATGCATTCTGACATAGTTAAGGTGAAACTCATGCTCACAACTGTCACAAACAACCACGTTCCCTCGCACCTCCAACTTCCCAAAGCCCCACACGCCGGCAACCCCACCTTTCCAAGCAATCCAGTTGCAATTCCAAATGTCGGGTCCTGATTATCGTGAAAAAAATGGACAACATCGAGAGAATTGAGCTCGTGCAGGTCAAAGTCAGGGTGGGTGTTGGGTTTGGGTTAGATCTAAGTCCGGGTAAGGTAGTGAAAGAAGGAGAAGAAGAGGAAGAGGGGATCTCATTGAGATCGATGCTTAGAGGAGAGCGAATCGTTAACTAGCTTGAATCAGTGAGTTCCATTATCCAAGTTGCAACAAATTCAATTGTCTGGTGGTGATTTGCAATGATTTTTTGAAGAATGGTCGATCGACGGCCTGGCTTCATGGTGGTGGCGGCAGTGTCGCGTAGAAGTAGCCAAAAGTGCGAGGATCAGGGTTGAAACTATTTTTCTCTCTCTTCTCTCTCTTGGTTCCTGATCTGTTTCTATTTTATGCTTTTTTTTTTATTATTTGTTGACGATTGTTGGAGGCTTAAATGAAAGGTAAGGATATTTTAGGTATTAATAATTATTTTTTTATTTTTAAATTATTTTTAATGGAATTTTGAAGAAATTTAAACAGAAGGACCAATTATTTTGACGGAATGAAATTTCAGAGACTAAAAAGCCAATTTCTCAAATAATAAGGACCAAATCATTAATTTAAGCAAAATCTCAGGACTAAATCGTAAATTATCCTAAAAACAAAAGTCAAGCCTTGAAACCAAAATTAACTTGGATACAATTTAAAGCTTAAATTAAAATTGGCCAACAAGCGGCCAAATAGAATAAAAGTTCAAAATGTGAAAAAAATGAATTCACCTCTTTCTCGTTGCACATAGGGATTTGAACAAGAACCATAGGGAAGAAACCATTTTCACCATATTCAAGATCAGCAACTAAGTATTGTTTAGGGATGGATTTTATTTTCTTAAATCGGATCCAGAAACAACCTAAACAAAGAATAAGCCTATCCAAACTCTGGATAAGGAAGAGCACAATACACACATTGGCTAGGAATTGCAAGGGAGGAGCGAGATACTCTACTCGTATCAAAACCCACCGAGAATACAAGGAATCGAAAATGTCCTTAAACCTAAACTAAAAACTGCAATTGGAGATGCGGAGCATCAAAATGCCAACCCTTGAAATAGGTAGCCATCTTGAACCCTAAGAGTAAAACTGACAGCCATAGAAACACCTTGATATAAGAATAAAACTGGGTTTTGATAGTTGGGTTTTCATTTTCCCAGTCGACGTCGGTATTGACTTATATGTCTATGTCGGTGTAAGTACGGCCAGAGCGGAGACAGCGTTTGATAGCGGAGCCAATGGAGACCATTGCAAAGGCAATGGAGGTTAAACAATCGGCAACCTTATGGGCTTTAAGGAGAATAACCCAGGTGAGTTGCTTGGCATTCTTGTTACGAGACTTATCTTTGGTATGTACCGCTGAGTCACTGATGAGGAAATCTTCCTCAGATGGACCCTCAAGCTCGACCATTGACTAGTTGGGATTCTTCATTTTGATGACAACAAGTGTGCCTCTATGGCCCACCTTAGCCCACCAATCGAACGAGGGTGCCATTGATGTTAATTTTTATGTTTTGGATTTGATCTATAAAAATAAACCAGACACATAAACAAAAGAAAGAAATAAAAGAGAACAAAATATGAAAATCAATATTATCCCAAAAACACTTTCTTTCTTTCCCTTTGTTTATCTCTCGAAGGTCAATCCATTGGTCAAAATAAAAAAAAAAAAAAAAATGGGCAGGCTGAATCAGTTAAATAAATCCATATGGCATGGTGATGTGGCACTGATACGAACCTCAAGCGACCTGTCTTAAGACCCAACAACAATATGTTTGTAAAGCGACCCCCAGGAAAGCTAAATCATATTCAAACTAGAAACCTTGATACAAAACCAACTTGTGGTTAGGCACCTTGGTATAAATTATTTTTAACGCCTCAAAGGTTTAAACTTTTGATAAGTTAGAACGCCTTGATAAGTTCAAGAGATTCAAACAAGAATTTATCTTGAGAGAAAACTCAATGAAATTTCATTAATCAAAATAACACTAACTTCATTACATAGCAAAACTTGAGTTTATATAGGCACTCAAGACTATTCTAGACTACTAAATTAAGTTAAGAATTCTTTCGAATCAAGGAATTCAATAAGAATCCTTCCTATATAAGAAAATAAATTTCTAAAATAGAAAATAAACTAAAATTCAGATTGAGCTTTAAAATAAAACTAAGATAGATAATGGGCTTGAGTAACAAAATTAGCCTAAACACATGATAATGGAATCCAAATCTTGAAACATGGAGAAGATCCATTCAAATTGTATTTAGAAGACTTGAACAAGCTTGAAACACCATTAGAATAGGATCTTGTATAGAATTGTGAATTTCGAATCTCATCATTCCCCTTTTCTTGAGAAGATTCGTCCTTGAATCAAGCTCCATAGAATGACATCATGCGCCAAAAGGCTTGAAGCTTCCCTTATATGTATCATTCTTCCATCGTTAGAGAAAATTCGACCTCGATTTTTGAAGTGATGAAGTAGAAGAATCAACAACAAACGAATCTTCCATCTTTCTTTATTAGTGGTGTGAAACAAATGAAGTGCTTGAAAGATCTAAAATTTTGTTAGAAAAATAACAAAGAAATCATTAGGAAACACAAAATCTATGTTAGGAGTAGGAAACAAATTAGAAGTTTTTTTTTATTGTTATTGCAGATAAAATCAATCTTTTTTTCTTCTTCTACTTCTTGTACTTCTAATTGAATCACATTTTTTTCTTCCTCCATATTTTTTGATGAGTATCGATTGCTGGAATTTCTTCATGAACAACAACTTTTTCTTCTTCCAAGATGGTTTGATGAGTTTCAGATGATGGAATTTCTTCATGAATAATAGTTTCTTCACCCTTTAATGAGGAATCTTCACTTGCAAGCTCCAAAGGTAATAAGTCATCTTGATGAGTAACTTCTATTACATGGTTGATTTTTTCAATATTTACATCCACCCAATCATATTCACAAGTGATTTGCTCGGGTTCACATATTATGAGTTCAACCTCATCATTTTTACTCTTTATCTCCTCTATTGGTGGCTTAGATGTATTCTTTCTTCTCTCATGTTCAGCCTTAACTTTCATTAAAGTCTCTTAATATGATAGCCATTTAGGAGCATTATATCTTTTATGAGATTCTTCTCCTACTTCTTAATGCCTTCTTGGAAGTCGCCTAGATTGTCTTAGAAGATTTTGAGCATTTGGTTGTTACCCCCTTGTGATCGAAGTCTCTAGCCTATCCATTCTATCACTATTTTTTCGATCCATTGCTTGCAACATCTCGGTTAAGACATGGAATTGATCCATTTCACCTGGTGGATTTCTTGTTGTACCACTCATCTTTAAATTTACAAAACAATATTAGCAAAGCAAAAAAAAAAAAACCTCACTTCACTCCCTCACGTGTTTTACTCAAGTAATTTTATCACTCAAGTTCACTCGTGTTTGAATCACACTCAAATTAATAGCTTTTCTCTAGATGAGTTCAGACTAATCATTTTTCCACTCAATTCTCTTATTTTTTTTTTCTTTTCTTAACAAGTAATACAATCAACACTCAAGAATTGAATATTTAATCAAGAATAAAAAAAAAATTGACATAAACAAATTTGATTGAAAATTAACAAGAACAACGAAAACAAGACACTAGAAGCGAATAAATTAAGGAAAAGAACTCTATTGAATTTTTGAATGGTAAGTTCTTTTTTTTTTTTTTTTTTTTTTTGATGTTTTATGATATAAACAACTGATTTTTGACTAAACAAAAAGAAACAAAGACAATGGAATTAAGTAGACATTATTGGAAGCAAGTTTTGAGCAAAACGAACGCAAGAACTAAAGTTGTGAAATATATATTTTTTATTTTTAATTTAATTTTGAATTTAATATTTAAATAAGAAAAAATAATTTATGACCTAATTTGACAAGATAACACAAAACGAAAATAAACAAAATGAAACGGAAAGATGTGGAAACAAAAAATGAAACAAAAAGCAAAGAAAACGAGACACAAATAACGAATAGGATACGCAAACCTGATTTAGAGTCAAAGTTCTGATACCAAACTGATGTTAACCTCAAGCGACCTACCTTGAGACCCAATAACAATATGCTTGGGAAGCGACTCATAAGAGGAAAGCTAAATCAGATTCGAACTAGAAACCTTGACACAAAATCAACTTGTAGTTAGGCACCTTGGTATAAATTGTTTTTAACGCCACAAAACTTTAAACCTTTGATAAGTTCGAACGCCACAAAAGAGAAATCTTTTGATAAGTTCAAGAGATTCAAACAAGAATTTAACTTGAGAGAAAACTCAAAGAAATTTCATTAATCAAAATAATACTAACTTTATTACATAGCAAAACTTGAGTTTATATAGGCAATCAAGACTATTCTAGACTATTAAATTAAGTTAGGAATTCTTCCTTATCAAAGAATTCAATAAGAATCCTTCCCATATAAGAAAATAAATTTCTAAAATAGAAAATAAGCTAAAATTCAGATTGGGCTTTAAAATAAAATTAAGATAGATAATGGGCTTGAGTAATAAAATTACCCAAACACATGGCAATGGAATCCGAATCTTGAAACATGGAGAAGATCGATTCAAATTTGTGAACTCTCAATTTTACACTCTCATGATGCTGCCGCAGTTTGACACTTGCTAAATTTAGTGTGCTACGCAGAGCCAGTACGGCGGTGCCGCTAGCCGATTAGCGGGCAGGGGTCAAGGGGGCAGCGTCCCCTCGAAAAAATGAATTTTTAGGCATAATATTACAAGAAGACTGACACTTTTTCGATCCTGACCAGACTTTCTGTACCAGACAACACTTTCCCAAAACTGATCGAATTTGTTTCAAAACTGAATGTCAATATGTCCGATAATTAATTTCGGATCTACCGTCACTGACCGGTAATTTTTCAGACTTCAAAGTACCCCGAAAACTGACCCGAAAGTCCCAAAATCGAACCGGGGAGTGAAAAGGCACGGAACCTGAACCAGCTCGCGGACGTCCGTGAGCCGCGCCTACACGTCCACGAGACAGTCTCGCGGATGCCGCAAGGAGCGCCAGACAGCTCGAGGATGCCGCACGTCGTCTGGTGCGTCCGCACTGACATGCCTAACACGTGTTGTACTAACGCATGTTAGACGCATCAGTACGGTGGTTGACATGTCAGCACGGAATTGACACGTCCGACAGGTGTCTTGGTAGACGTCCGCAAGCTGTCCTTACGGACGCGCGTGTTTCTGACACGCTTCAGCGAGCGGGTCTCGTGGCTGTCCTTCTGTTTTTCGAAATCCTTTTTTACTCCTCCTTTAACCCACTTTTTCAACCTCTTTTGGTCTTTTCACCCCACATCCATCTCCTATAAATACCCCTTCCATTCCCTTTCAAATCACCTCTAGAGCTAGTATTGATGGCTATCTATTACTCTCTCTCTCTCTCTCTAATTAATCTTTATACTCATTTTGAGTAATCATTAATTAATTAAAAATTCCTTTGATTTTAATTAATTACTTTTAAAATATTTTTAACTCAATTTGGTTAATTAATCACTTTAATTAATTAATCATTTTAATTAATTAAAATTAGGTAATTAAGCAACCAAAACATTAAATTAATTTCCTCCGAAATTAATTTAAATTCATCATTTGAAACCGATAAAATAAAATTTCTGTTTAGAAAATCACTCCGTCCACTCAAAATCTCCCAAAATGAAGGTACATTATCTTCTCTCACCAACTCCAAAATCATCCCAAATCAAATCAATCTAACCAATTTCTAAACCTCTCCACCTCACAGTAGAACAAATTACGTGGGTTTTGATCTCCATCCAATGGAGTACGTAGGCACGCTTGGAATTTAACTCCAAGTCTCAAATCCAAATCCCAATCAATCCCCTTCCCCTTTTATTTTAATTTATGCTTTCTTGTAAATTTTAATTACTGCAATTAGTTAATTACTTGCTCTTTACTTTTTCCATGCATTCATAATTATATCATACTCATGCACTTTAAATTGCAATTAATACTTGCCATTCATGAAATCAATTTTCAAGTCAAATTAAATTAAAGAGTCAAATTGAGATTATTTTAAACTAAAAATCTAGTCCCCGAGCTCAACCTGGTTCGAGGACTAGTGACTTTATTATTGGGTAAATTAATCAAAAATTAATAAATTGGAGTCAAATTGGGTTTTTTCTTAATTTTTCCATTTAAATAAATTAGGGTGGCGACTCCCGAATCTCTTTCAAAAATCAAATCAATTTTCTGAGGCGATAGCCGTTTCCAATCATGAGCACTGAAACTCGTACCTTAATTCCATTAAAAATAGCTCGCCTTTCTTTAAGGCAAAATTTCAAATTTTTCCAGAGCGAAGGGAGGGGCGTTCGGGCGAAACCTCACAAAATTGTATTTAGAAGACTTGAACAAGCTTAAAACACCATTAGAATAGAATATTGTATGGAATTGTGAATTTCTAATCCCATGAGGCATATTTTGATGATGTGGCATTTAGCTGTCAAGCTGAATCAGCAGGTCTATTTTACATGGCAGTCTATGTCAGTCTCTTAGGTTTGGATTCCGGTCAGTGATCACTGTATGAAATAATTTTGAAAGTTTAAGTATTTATCGGCAAAAAAAATTTCTTTAGTGATCACATTGAAAAATACTAAAATTTAGTGATTTTCTGAGCTATTTACCCTCTAAGAATATGAAAATCGATTTATAAAAAAAAAAAAAAAACATTAATCAAGCAGACTGTGTTTTCTTATTGGATTGCTAATTTTAATGCTTTACCAAATTAATTATTAAAAGAAATTTAAAGTAATTTTTTTTTTATTTTGATATTTTTATTTTTAAATTAAGATATATTTTCAATATGAGTAAAAGATTAATGTTGTTCCTAAAAATCAGAATTAAGAGGCTCTTTCAGCTATCATTGGATTTGCATTGAAAGCCAAATAGTGAAATGTTGGCAAAAGAAATTGCATAATTTTCTGTGGAAAAAACAAGAAAAACAAATAGTGAAATCTGAGAGGAACACGATGCCCCCCTCTCTCACACCCCTTTCTTATTTCTTAATCAGATTTATAAGGATGTGCAAACTGTCAGTTCGATTTAAAATCGAATCGAATTGAAATAACCGAATAATTAAATTCACATTTTCATTCAACCGAATTTACAGTGAAAATCAAATTGAACACTGAAAAATTTTGGTTCTATTTAGTAGGTCGATTTGAGGTTTTTTTTTTGCTTGCTTTTTTTTTATTTTATAAATTTGAGATAAAATTTAAGTAAATTTTAATATATGTTTAATAAATATATATAATATACTTATATTTTAATAAATATATATATAAAGTTCGATCGGTTCGGTTTTAATCCAAATTTTTTGAATAAAAATAAAATGAAATCAAAATTTAATTTGGTTTTAAAATTTTCAAAATAAATCAAATCAAAATTACAAAAAATAAATAAATTGAATCAAATCAATCAATTTAATTTAATTTTTTAATTTGAATTTGGTTTGGTATTTTTTTTTCTTTTTTTACCATCATAATAATAATAAAGTAATGGTACGTAAGCGAAATCGTCACGACTTGGATATTTTTGATAATTGTCTCTTTCACGTGCTCCATAGGTTTAAGATTTGTCATAGATGACGACAATATATTTTTAATCTGTCAACTCTATTGTAAAGTTCCACGCTCCCCCGACCACTAAACGCCATGTAATGCAAAATGCAAAAATAAGTATATATATATATATATATATATATATATATATATATATATTAAGCATTCTATTTTAAAAATAATTACAATTTAAATAATAAAAAACATGACTTATTCAAATATTATATAGGAAAATTTATATCACTGTTCTCTCAAACTTTTTAAAATATGTTATATTGATATTTGGATAATTTTTTTATCTAACGAGCTTTTTAATTTTTAAAAATAATATCATATAAATATTTTTAATTATTTTTAATCACTGAAGTGATAATTTATAATTCTAAAATCTCTAAGATTAGAGAAAGGACAGTAAGAAAAATTATTGGGTTGTTGAATATCAAAATAAAATTTTAAATGGAGCTAGAAAGTTACAAATTATTAAGAGAGATGAAAGTTGCAAATCAGTATTATAGTGACCGAAAAACGACTAAATATACTTATATGAAATTATTTTTAAAAATTGAGAAGCTCAAAATGTTCAAATACCAAAATAATGGATTTTAAAAAATTTAACACCAATGATATAATTTTTCTTACTATATACTGTTCGCTGTGAAAATTTGCTGAGCGTGCCACGTGTGTGTGGTACATGAACTATTAGAGAATATTGTGCCTTAACTTCTAAAATTAGAATTAATATGGATTCCCAAGATCATTTGCCACAATTTGCTTGGATTCTATTGGAGCACCAAATAAAAGTTTGGAAATTGTAATTGAATTGCAAGCTTGAATAGAAATATAAATTACTTTTGACAGAAATTTGAGAACTTGAAAAGAAAACTAGTGTTTATATTAATGACAACTGTACTTGAATAAAATAAGAACAAAAAAGCATGAATCTTTACAAAAAATTAAACTTGAAAATTTACAAGAAAAGATGTTGTAGAATTCGCTATAAAATTGTTATTGATTGTTGAGTAGTTGTTGAGATTTTGATCTTGAGCCATTTACTTGATGTCGTGGCTTTGTATATATAGAGCTTCAAAAATAACTGTTGCAAAACTGTCCACATAGCCAATCTCTCCTTATTCCATTATTTGCATTAATCAACTAATTAACAAACTTAACTAACTAATTAATTAGTGGGTTATGCTTCAATGTTCTTTATGTAGTGAGCTGCAAAAATATGGTAGAAACAAATGCCCCCCACACGTGTATTGGCCGATATTAGGCCAATAACATGTGGATAGTAGCTTGTTCTCTTCATAAAGCATGAATGACTTGATGATCCTTATTCTTGGCATCAAATCACAGGATTTGTTAGAACTTGGCGCTCCTGCACATGTTGCTCTGTTGAAAAGTCTTGGTTCTTTGTGGAGCATCCTTGGGTTTCTGGTGTATTTTCTGCATATTCCTTAATGCTCTGTTTTATAAAAGCTATATAAAATAAGAAATACAAAAGACTAACAAGGGACAACACTCAAAAATTTAAAAGTGGCCATTAGGCCTACTTTTAATTTAATTTTTAAAGAGTGACTAAATAGCCAACTTGTAAAAAACAATGAAGAATAAATAAACGAAATAAATAAATAAGTGGCCATTTATGTTGGCCTTATATAAAATATAAGGTCACTTAAGGATAAAATACTTTAGGATTTCAAAGACTTATTTTTATGGTCGTGGGATCGGCCTATGATACCACTTTTGCTTGTGTTTTTCCATTTCCCATACGATGAAAAATTATTTCTTTAGGTATCTATTCATGTATTTTTTGTATGGTTCAATTAAGTAGGAATTCTCTTTTCCACACAAAGAGAAAAGCAACATACTAAAATTTGCATAAATTTAGGAATTTTCCAGTAAGACATAACAATTGGCAACAAAACTAAAAATAAGAAAACTAAATAGAAAAAGTTTAGTGCCAAATGTGATTTCCACAGGTGAAATCCACAAATTTTAGTTACCTCCCTAGTGAATGTTGACATAGGTTCTTCAATGGAGATGATACCTTCTTTTAGTACTACCTTCCTTTGATCTCCAAAAACTTTAGAACAAGATTCTTGACTTTTCACATATGAATGACATGGTGCTCCCGAGTTCCTTACTTAAAAGGCACTGAAATATCTCATACCATGAAACTTTCTTTCATAATATGATTTGTTGCATATGGACTTTCAACTGCCTTAGGTTTCTTCATAAATTTTCTTTCAAGTCTACACTTTATTTTTTTAGGCAGTGCTTTGGACTCCTTTTGTCTCCCTTTCTTGGCTCTTTGTCTTTGAAGCCTCATCTTTTGAGTTCTGGTCAATGGCTTATAGAACTTTTTTTGTTGAATTTTATGTCATCATCAACTTAGGGGAACCATAGGAGGAACTATGAACCTTGGCTAGTTCCTATGGAACCTTAGAGCACTATGTTGAAAATTTTTTGTCTGAGGGAGCACAAAGGGTTTTCTTTCATGTTTTACTTCATTTTCAGGTACCAACAATTTCTTTGGTATCTACACTTGCCGAAAGACCTTCCCAGGCCGGAGAACCAAGGACTTGGGCTGGATCCCCAAGGACTTTTCCTTTGCTATTCTCTTTTGGTTAAAAGTTGAACCTTGCTCCTTAGGAATATCTTTGGAAATTTTTTGATGAACTCCTGGGGAATGCCCCCTGAGTTTTGATAAACCTTGTGCAAGAGGCCTAAGAGCGATATCCTGGCCATTATACTTAGAATTTTATTGAATTTGAATGGAGACTTATTTGGAAAGTTGTTGTTGCCCCCTATCAAATTAGTCATCTTTTCCACTCTCTTTGTATAAATCATGAGTTTATCTGCAAGAGACTTTAAAATATCAATATATAATTGAGTAGATGAAATAACATTACCTTGATCTCCAATAACAACAGAGCATGTTGGAGATGTTAATGTCTCTTGATAAAGAGTTTTTTCTTGTGGAAAATAATTTCATTCTTTATAAGTACCATAATTTTCATCATGACATGCATCTAGATACGCATCATTATAGTCATCATAGTACTCGCATAATGTAAAACTCCACTAATAATGAACATTCATTTCATGTCCTGCTTACTCAGTAGCAACTTTGGTATCCTGAAATACCATGATTTCTTTTCACTAAAAATTATTGTTCTTTGGTGCCATGTAGAACTGTCCCACTGGGCGTGCCAATTTTCGTTTGCTGTGAAAATTTTCCAAGCATGCCACGTGTGTATGATACACGAACCATTAAAGAATATTGTGCCTTGACTTCTAAAATCAGAATTAATGTGGATTCCCAAACTCCTTTGCCACAATTTGCTTGGATTCCATTGAAGCACCAAGTAAAAGTTTAGAAATTGTAATTGAATTGCAAGCTTGAATGGAAATATAAATTGCTTTTGACAGGAATTTGAAAACTTGAAAAGAAAACTAGTGCTTATATTAATGACAACTGTACTTGAACAAAATAAGAACAAAATAGTATGAATTTTTTAAAAAAATAAAACTTGAAAATTTGTAGGAAAAGATGTTGTAGAATTTGCTGTAAAATTGTAGTTGATTGTTGAGATTTTGGTCTTGAGCCCTTTACTTGATGCCGTGGCTTTGTATATAGAGAGCTTAAAAAATAAACGTTGCAAAACTGTCTACAAAGCCATTATCTCCTTGATTCTCTCCATATTCAATTGCTCCATGTATCAAAAACTATCTCAGCCCCACTATCTTCATAATTAGCTCAACTCTTCTACTATTTGCATTAATCAATTAATTAATAAACTTAACTAATTAATTAATTAGTAGGTTATGCTCCAATGTTCTTTATGCAGTGAGCTGCAAAAATACGGTGGAATCATATACAGTTAGATTCTTTTTCTTTTAAAACACTTTTTGATGATCACTAAAAGTGCCAAATTAGGTGAAAATAATATAATTTTTCCTTTTGTATATTAAAAATAATAAAATGGGAGAAGCTGTACCGGAAGTTTAATTAGACTTAATATTTGATAATTTTTTATTTACACGTAATAATGCGAGTTTGATTGAATAATAGATTTGAATTTGTTTTTAACACACTAAAAATTATTATATAAATAAATTAATATTTATATCTCACGAGTCACGACAACGGTTATTCGAGCTTCAGTATTTCTCTCTTGTACTCTTTGGGACACATTAAATTAGGGCTGTAATTAAGTCGAGCCGAGCTGAACTTTAGCATGTTCAGGCTCGGCTTAATATTTTTTTTCCGAACTCGAGCTTTGGATCAAATTTGAAAATCATATTCAAACTTAACTCGTTTAGTTCGAGCTCGGCTAGTTAATAAATTATAATTCAGCTAAACTCGAGTTCGATTCGTTTTGAAATTCGTTTATAATTTATTACAATATTTAACTTCCTAAATATTTATTTCTAATAAAATAATTACAACAAAAATACTTAAAACTAACATAAAAGCAAAAATATCCAATTAGTGAAAAAAAAATCCAATTATAAAATTGAGCATTATATGTATTACAAAAATATTAATTAATAAAAAAAATATTTTTAAAAATTAAAATATTAGATTATATAATAAGGAAATATTAGATTATATTAATCATGAATATATATATTTTAGTCAAATTGAATTACTAAAATATTTATAAGAGTATTAAAATTAGGGTTGTAATTGAGCCGAGCCGAGTCGAACTTTAGCATGTTCAGACTCGGCTTAATATTTTTTTTCCAAGCTCGAATTTTGGATCGAGTTTGAAAATCATGTTCAAACTTGACTTGTTTAAATTCGAGTTCGGATAGTTAATAAATTATAATTCAGCTAAACTCGAGTTCAATTCGTTTTGAAATTCGTTTATAATTTATTAAAATACTCAACTTCCTAAATATTTATTTCTAATAAAATAATTATAACAAAAATACTTAAAACTAACATAAAAGCAAAAATATCCAATTAGTGAAAAAAAATTCCAATCATAAAATTGAGCATTATATGTATTACAAAAATATTAATTAATAAAAAAAGATATTTTTAAAAATTTGAATATTATATTATATAATAAAGAAACATTAGATTATATTAATCAGGAATATATATATTTTAGTCAAATTGAATTACCAAAAAATTTATAAGAGTATTAAAATATATTTTTTGGAGTGTCAAAATTATTAAATTAATAATAATAATAATAATAATAATAATAATAATCAAGTTGTTCACGAGCTTATTATCGAGCTGTTCATGATCCTATTAATCGAATTTATTTGTGAACTTAGTGAGCTTATTATCGAGCTGTTCACGAGTATAATCGAGCCGAGTTTTGCTTTACTCAAGCTCAACTCGTTTATTAATCGAGCCTTAAAGTAAGACTCAAGCTTAACTCGTTTATAATACGAGCCGAATACGAATTAGTTTTTATCGAGTCGAACACTAAGCCGCTCGGGAACGACTTGGCTCATTTATAGCCCTACATTAAATATATTTTATGATTCTTTTCATAAATTAATATTTGTTTGTTTTCTTTTGAATTATTATAGAGGCCTTATATAGTGTACCTAGTGCATATATGTCCCAGTGATTTATGACCATTATATTATCAATTTTAAATCAACTTTAAATCCTAATCATTAATTGAAGTGACCATTTACCTGGTACCTGTTCATTTTCCGATCTACACTTTTTGGTCATTGGTAGGTGGCAAGGTAGGTATAAAAATGAAGCTCGTGGTGAGAGGGTTCCATAGCCACTAAAATCTTTGGAAAAGGATGCCGAAATCTCCCAGAATCGACATCACTAGCAATGCATTTATGGTGCATGCTCCACCAGAGATCATCATAATCCAGTCGCTGTTGGTGTCCTTGAGGTCGCCGAAGGTTGGGCCATTTGGTGGTGGATGTGGTGTAAACCACCGCTGGCTGGATGGGGTGGTTTCAATCTCTCTCTCTCTCTCTCTGTCTCTCTCAAGCAATTTTTTTAACATTGATATTAATACCACAATCCTTAATTAAATATATTATAGTAAACCAAAATTCAAATAACTATTTTAAGAAAATATTTTTATTACTTTAAATTTATATATCATTTATAAATTTAATTATAAAACTATAATTGAATAAATAATATTTTCAAAATCATAATAATCCAACATTATAATCAAATGAAAACTTTAAATATAAAAATATAGCATAAGAAATTAAATAATCCAAAATTCTATAAATGTGAAAATTTTAAATATAATATAGCAAATGTAATTATATAACTATTTTTTCTTATAAAAAAAAATTTAAAAATAAATAGTGAATGAGGAGGTAATTAAGTTAAAAGAGGCGGATAAAGAGGAAAATATTGACTCTCACCCATGATAGCACCAATTCACCCAAAAAAAATAAAAATAAATTACAACAACAACTTTAACATTTTTTTTATAATTAATATTTTAGAAACTAATGTTTTAAAATTTAAATTTTTAGTTTATGAGATTTTTAATAATAATTTTCTGTTCTTAAAGTACTTGTTATTAAGTAATAATCATTTAAAATACACTCACATGCATTATTTAATGATAATTTATTTTTAGACAATTGCTCCAAGTTATAACCATTTATATTTTAGAATTTTAGAGACGAAATTGTTATATAAATTAAATGTCAAAAATGAAGAAATTGTTATATAAATTAAAAGTCAATATTAAAAAAAAATATATTAAGATATAGTAAAAAAAATATCATACTTTATCAACAATAATTAAAATACTGCCACTAACCAATTTCAGAAATTAAAATATTAATTTTAAAATAATAAAACTTAAAGTTAATTATTTCAAATTTTAAGGATGTTAAAGTAATTTAAGAAAAAAGAGAGAGAAATAGAAACTTTTTTTCTTAATAACCATGATCTTTATAAAATTTGTTGATTTCAAATTGCATATATACTCAGTGTTAGCTTTTGATTAATGGTTTGAATTGCAATTATTTGCCTGAATTAGGATTTGATTAATTGTAAACAATTTAACTGGAAGAATTTTGACATTAGTAGTTGTCTAATGGATGCTCATTAAGTCATTATATTAGTCGTGTTTTAAATTTTGACAAATATGTTTGGCTTTACTTAGAAGGAAAAACTTAAAACATTGATTGCAAATTTACATATACCAAATATATACTAAATGTATACCAAATTTTGGTATATGTATACCATTATTGTTAATTTATCTTTTTAATCTTTTGAAATTTGCAATCGATATATATTAAATTGGTTACAGATACCAAACATATACTTAATATATATCAAAATAAGGTTTTGTTTGGTATATGTATACCAAAATTTAGTATACGTTAAGTATATGTTTAGTTAATAGTTTCAATTTGTCCTTAAATTTAATTTATAATAGATTCTCTATATAAATAGTTTAGATATATATACTGCAAAATTTATATTAGTAATTTATAATATGCAATATTCTAAATTGATTAAAAAAAAAAAAAAAAAAACTAGAATGGAAATTCATAGAGGAAATAGCTTGAAATGTGATATGTGAATGTAACTTTTATTATTACATTTGGCTTACTTATGTGAATAATGTGAAGATGTAAATAGGATAAACCAACTGGAATATAATTTATATTGGAAAGATAATTTAATGATTTAAAATTTTAAAATGTGATGTGAATTATTAACCTTTTACACAGCGTAAGTTGAAATAATCAAACTTAAAATTCATTTGATATAAAAATAAATTTCGTTCAATTTTTAATTATATTTTTATTAATATATTTATACTTGAAATTTATTAATTCTAATAATATATGCTTTTATTAAATTTAAAATTCACATTTTATTAATATAATTTTATAAAAGAATTGTTAAAATTCTATAAAATGATAAGTTGAAATTAATAGACAATTTTTTTTTTCAGTATGTACGAAAGAGAGTCATTTTTTTTAATAAAAAAAAAACTTTCTTTTGAATTCTCAAATTTTTCTTACATATTTAATACTTAGTTCTTTATGCTCAAATATCTTGATTTGACTATACATATAAGGGTATAAAATGATCCGATTTATATCATTTAAATGTTAATTATTATTTTGAGTTAAACTAGTGGAGTATGAGACATAATTGTCAAAAGTCATATTTTTTTTTTATAAAAAATATATTATTTTTTTAGTATATATAAAAGAAAGTCGTATAATTTAATAAAACATATGACTTTTTTCAATATGTATAAAAGAAAGTCATTTGATTTTAATAAAAAAACGACTTTCTTTTGAATTCTCAAATTTTTCTTACACCTTTAATACTTAATTTTTTATACTCAAATATCTTAATTTGACTATGTATATAAGGTTATAAAATGATTTTATTTATATTATTCAAATGTTAATTATTATTTTTTGTTAAACTAGTGGAGTATGAGATATAATTATTAAAAGTCATACTTTTTATTAAAAATAGATGACTTTTTTTTTTCAGTATGTATGAAAGAAAGTTGTCTGATTTTAATAACAAAGAAAACTTTCTTTTAAATTCTTAAATTTTTTTTTTACACCTTTAATACTTAGTTTTTTATACTCAAATATCTTGATTTGAATATGCATATAAGGGTATAAAATAATCTGATTTATATTATTCAAATGTTGATTATTATTTTGGGTTACATTAGTTGAATATAAGACATAATTGTCAAAAGTCATTTTTATTAAAAATAAATGACTTTTTTCAGTATGTATGAAAGAAAGTCGTTGGATTTTAATAAAAAAGATGATTTTCTTTTAACAAAATCATCTTTTTTATTAAAACATATGACTATTCATATGTTATTTTGTAGATTATATAGACTTTTGTTATGCTTTGATATATAAATAAATTTAATATATAAATGAATTTCATTCAAATTTTTAATTTTAAATTGGAATTTTTATAATTATATAATTTTAGTAATTTATACTTAAATTTTAGTAATTTTAGTCATTTTTATTAAAAATAAATGACTTTTTTCAGTATGTATGAAAGAAAGTCGTCTGATTTTAATAAAAAAGATGATTTTCTTTTAACAAAATCATATTTTTTATTAAAACAGATGACTATTCATATGTTATTTTGTAGATTATATAGACTCTTGTTATGCTTTGATATATAAATAAATTTAATATGTAAATGAATTTCATTCAAAATTTTAATTTTAAATTGGAATTTTTATAATTATATAATTTTAGTAATTTATACTTAAAATTTATTAATTTGAATAATATATGCTTTTATTAAATTTTAAATTCATATTTTATTAATATAATTTTATAAATGAATTGTTAAAATTCTATAAAAAAAATTAATGATCTAGAAAAAGATAATATAACAATATTAAAATTTCATTAATTAACTAAATTTAGTTAAATAATTAATTATTCATTATCAATTGCTAAATTATTTAGTTGGTTGGCATACAATCCACCATTGAAAATGAATTTTTAAATTAATGGATTTTTTTCTAAAACAATAATTAATTAACGAAAATAAAAAAAAGAAATAACATATTTAATAAACCTTTTCAAATAATTAATAAAATAATAATTATATAAATAAATAAATAAAACATATTAATTAAAATAATTAAAAAATTATTATTAAAAATTAATTAAAAAATTTAATGCAATGCATACTAATAAATATATAATTAATAAATATAATATTAATTAAATATAATTATAAAAAAATAATAAAAAAAACCAAGGTGGCTACAAAGGCTGGCAAGCCTCATCCTTACAATTTTTTTAATTTAATAAATTATTTGCAATAATTAATAAATTAATAAATATAGTATTAATTAATTCCAAACCATTTAAACGCGTTACACTTAATTGATTAGTCATATGTTATAAAAATAAATGAGACTCACTATAATTTAGCAACTTATATAACAAATAAATTTTAACTTTTTGTTAACCTAAGATAGCTGTGAACCCTTGACATTGCATATTCAGACAACCGATTTTCAGTTACGAACCCATAAAATCAAACTAGGCTCAAATCGAATAAAAAAGGGCCAAAACAGACTAAAATAGTGCAAAATCGAGTCGATCTGGGTAAATCAGACCGAACCAGATTGAGCCAGGCCAGAAATGGCCTGGGCGGCACGCGGCACTGCCGATGTGCCGCCATGGCAGTCGGCATGTCGTGCGTGTTGCGCATGCCGCTGGTGCCGCTCGTTTCCTCTTCACCTCTTCTATATAAATAGCCCCTCCCCTCTTCAGAAAGAAGGGAGGGGAGAAGGGGAATCCGAAAAATGTCTCTTAGATACCTAAAGTTCTGTCGATTTCAATACACGAAAATCACTTTCCTATATCCAAATTCATCATCTACCAAAATTATTTTAATTTAAAGTTGTTATTACTCGTTTTGATGGTCCTAAATCCGAAGTGGAGCTCAGATTCGGAGTTAAGCTCACTCCATTCGCGAAAAAACCAAGAAAAACAAATATATAATATCTTTCTTTTGCATTTTAAAATCTAAATTCAGATATATAATTGTAATACCCGAGATTCCCATAGCCCATTTGAGCTATGAAATGATATAGAATATATGCATTCTATAGATGGTATAATATAGATACCATAATGGGAATGAATTAAGGCAATTGTTCGTATTGTGTGTTTATTGCTCGATTTGGATTTTTCACTGTTGTATGAATTTTTATATGCTTTATATGGATGAAAGGGATGGAATGTCAATGTTAATAGTGTTTATTATGATATGGGAAGTGATTTAAAAATATTCTAGTGGAAATGGATCGAAGGAAATTTACGGAAAAATTTTACGGTTCGGAAATTGCCTCGGTTGGGCCTTAAAGGAAATTTTTGGGCTTTCAAGCCCATGACAAGGTTATGGCCGGCCCAAGCCTTAAGTTAATTGATAGATTTATGTTTTTATTAAGTTATTT
>CATKHJ010464379.1:0-11907 GCA_949750685.1 Vernicia montana
ATATATATATATATATATATATATATATATTTCAAAATAATTAAAATGAAAGGTTACATATTTTTTCATAGTGTATATTTTTTTTATTATTTATAATAAAAATATATTTTTATTTTATAAAATATATAGAATAAATTTTTTATTTTATAAAAAAAATTAGGTAAAAAATTCAAAAAAAAATATTTAATTTGAGTTTTTATTAAAAAAAAGAAATAAAAAAAAAAGGAGAGACAATAGTATATTAGGTTTTATAACCACATAATATATACAAGAGTATTTCGGTCTTTTTTCATTCACTTAACGAAAAATTTTAGTTATTTTAAACGGAATGATTATTTTGTTAACAAAAATAAATGTGAGTGATTATTTAATTTGTTTCTCAAAATGGGAGATGTACTTGTTAATTAAATTAAATATGATAGACTAAATAGTAATATATCATTTATATTTTTAATCCATGTTATATGCCACTGGGAGAGAAAAAAAATTCAAATAAGTAATTTTGACCAAATGATACAATTGTGAACAACTTTAATAGCCTGTTTGATACACGTGATTGCTTAACTAAATCACAGTATTAGTAAATAACATTATATTGGGTACATATAATTTAGGTTGAGCTTAGTAATCTCAAAGACTTAGCTAACTCATGAGATCAGTGTTATCTAAAATCTAACCCCTCATGTTTTTAGTAATTCCTATTCAGTGGGATTACTAATCTCATTATTTACTAATCCTATGAATTACGAATTTGTGAATCAAACCGGCTGTGAAAGTTTGAGATATTATAGCATATTTTCAAAAAATAAGATAAAATTATAAAAAAATGAAAAAAGTTAAGGTATTTCAAGTCAATACGTTATTTTATGGTATAATTTAAAATTTTAGAATCCAATGAAAAAAATAATAATAATAAAAAAAAAAAAAAAAAACTCATGAATTTAATACAAGACTTAGAGCTAACATGGGAGTGCTCCCTTTTCAACAGACCGACAGAGGTATACTCACATTTATGTTGCTCGAGTCAATTATAGTGCGCCCAAGTGACCTTTTAGTTTTTGAGTAGTTGGTCTCTATATATTGTGGGATTATAGCTTCTCTTTTTTTTCCCAAAAAAAAAAAAAAAAAAATCATTAAACATTAGTTCTTATAATTTTACAAGGAAAAAAATGTTTAAGAAAAAAATTAATATTCTTATATCATTTTCATATATGTTTCTAAGAGTTAACTTATTAGTAAATGAATTTACTCTTAATTTTATTAAATAGAGTTCAATTTTTAGAGGTTAATAAATAAAAAATAATTTTTTGAATGATTTTATTATTTATGGTAAATTTGATTTTAAATCTCAAATTAAGACTCGAATTTTAGACATTTTAATTATTCATTCCTTATCTCTATATGTGTGTATTTATATATTTAAAAAAAATTAAAAGCTTATTAATATAATTTTTTGATTACTTAAATTTAAAAATAGACAATAATTAATATCGATAGACCTCTAAATTGACTCAAAGATACAACTGACCATCTAGAATATATATATATGTATATATCTCTTAAATTAAGTGTGATGAATCCATATGGTGGTGGTGGACCTAACCCTCTTGAGGGTCAAGTGGAGAAGACCTAAACCCTTATGTGTGAGGGAGGTTAACGTATTCTTAACAGGATAAGGGGTAGGCTGGCCTCTATCTACCCTCTAGCTTTGATGTGTAATTGGAAACAGACCTAATAAGAAAACAATCAAAACCCATTATTGTTTTGGTACGTTTCTGTATAAGACCCTTAAAAAAGAATGTGTTCCCTTCTGCAAATCTGGTATTTTGCATTAAATGATAAATGAAATCATAACTATTACTCTCCTCTCTATCACTCGTTGCATAAATGCCCTTTTTTTTTTTTTTTTTTTTTTTTTTTGGGCAAGAGTTGCGTAAATGCCTTGGCTATCCTTTCTTCTGTGCAAAAATCTTTATAAGGGTACCTCTATTTTTTATTTATTTATTATAAATTAAGGATAAAAAGCCTGATAGTAAGGATTGTCTATACTAAATATATACACTTATCAAATAACATAATATATTTGGAGAAAAAAGTTATATGAATGTTTTTTCACTAAGTAAAAATATAAATATGAGAGTCATATTGATTAAATATCTTTTTATCTATTAGTTTGATTGTATGAGATAAAAACATGCACTTAGTCTAGATATTTTTTTTTTCTAAAAAGTCATACCAAAAAAGGGAAACCACACATTACCAACTTTAGAGCTGTCTCCCATAAACAAAACAACCATATCAGATATAAGTGAAGAAAAATATCAAATTCTTAATCTTAAAAAGAAAGTTGTTAACCCCATAAAATTAATGCAAGTAAATTAATTAATATTAAGATATTTAGATTGTATATTAAGGATCATTTGTTTCAATTATGTTAGTACTAAATCTTGATATTCGTGCAATTAAAATAACACAACTTACTAGTATATAGACAGCGCCGTCAACTATTAGATAGGAATCTATACAATAAAAGTAATTTAGGTTTTTATGTATATAGGTGGCTGGCACTGTTAATTTTGGCTCAGGGATCTAATATATAGGTTGTAAGAACCATCAATCAATGTTAGATATATAGACTAAGCCGTCAATCATAGGGTGAATATTTAGGTTACAAGTAACTGTCAATTCAAAAAAGTGAGCACACAAATCTGGAGAATAATTAATTGTTTATTAAAGTGAGTGATAAAAAATACCTAATAGTTTTACAGAGCTATTTATAGGGGAAATGCATGAGTATTTTAGTAATTACAATTAGAAATCCTAATTACTTACAAACTTCCTAATTAGGTTAGGAATTACAACCGAATTGGGCTCACTATATACATTTGGACCCACTACTAAGACTTTGGGTTTATTTAAATGGATTTGCTCCAAATCCAGGCCCAATCAAGAGACTGAGCCTAACTATCATTTTTTGAGCGGCGTTAACAAAAGTACACAATTCGCTAACGAGTCGATGCATAAAAATTTATACAAAAATCTTTATACGGGCACCTTTATTTTTTCTTTTCCTTTTTGTCTTTATTTAAAAAAAAAAAAAAGAAAGAAAATTTATATTATTTTAGCAATTAATGAAAATCACATTGAACCATGAACCACCACACGCAGTTGGTTTCTTCAGAATATGAAGTTTCATCTTGATCAATAGCTGAAATCTCTAAAGGATCTCGGTAATAAGTACTTTTCGACGAAGTTTTCCTCTGATCTTTCTCCTTAAGCAATCTTTCATAACCATTGACTTGATCAAGGAGGTCATATAGAAATTCTTGAATTTGTGGCCTTCAAAGTGCTCTCTAATGGTGATATTCATGCCATTAAATGCAAGGTTGACAAGCTCGACTTATGAGATATTGGCGTTGCAATAAGCCTTAACTTTTCTGAACTGAGCCATGAATTTCTCAGCCGATTCTCCAAGCATTTGAGCAGTCCTTGCCAGGTAGGCCAAAATAGTTGCCATGGGAGTTCGATAAAACTCAATGTGAAATTGCTCTTCCATTTGAGCCCAGGTAGTAATAAAGTCCGACTTGAGATTTATATACTAGATAAAGGCCGATCTAGTCAAAGAGTCCAGCTTGAGATTTGTCCCATTGGGCGTGCCAAAATTGTTAACTCTCTAGAAATTAACAATTAGATTGTTTAATTAAGGTTCGCATAAACATGTTCTAAAGCAACAGGAATGAGTGGTTTGGATCAAGTAACCTAAAATCAGTCATATATAGGTGTTCGACACCGTCAACCTCTATTTTAGGGGGTCTAATATATATATTTCAAAGAGTCGTCAATCAACGGGTGGATATATAGATTGTACTGTCAATCCTAAGGTGAATATATAGGCTTCAATGAGCCATCAATTCGAGAGGATGATTATACAATCTGAGAACAAAGTTGGTTGTATATTGATTAAATGATAAATATAATAGTGTACAATGAGACTTTTATATAGGCGATTAGCTAACCCTAATTATGTGTCTTATCTTAGTTAAAATACTTTCAATATAAGCAAAACTAATAAATAGGTAATAAATTATAATAAAATAGAAATAAAATTTACCTTAAATTAGAGTAAAAAATACAACTTTTTACATTAATTTTATACAAATTGGAGATTTTTGGTCTGTGTTAACAAATATATATATATATATATATATATTGTATCATTTAAAATATAAGTTGCACTTTTTGTTTAGTTATAAATTAAATGATTGTAAATGAATTTCATGTTGTTGACAATTTTTTTCTATTTAAATTATAAAAATGATCGCTTTCAATAAAAATTCTTATTGATTCGTTCAAGTAGTCGTTATACAAGACCCAGATAATTAGTTATGCTTATGAAAATTAATAAAAGAAAATATTGATACATTGTATAAAAAAAAAATTGACTTGGAATGAATCAACATATTAAAACAAGCAAAATTAATATTTTGCACAATAAAAAAAATGTTGATGTTGTGTTATGAATGGTGTATATAGGCTCTTTTTTAGTCTGTCACGACCCGAACCTAAGGGCACGTGACTTATATTAGGGAACGGAAAAACATTAGACTTCTGGAACCCGTAATAAGCCTAACTAATCACTAAACGATAAAACTGAAATATGACAGTTGTAACTGTTACAAAACAAGGGCTATGGACTCACATGTTAAGCAGAATTTATACAAAACATCCAATCAAGCCACTTAGGACCAAAAATATTAATCATATCAACATCATCATCATCAAGTTCTTGCTTAACATCACAACACATCAACCATAATGAGAAAGTTCAGCTATCTTTTAACCCAACATAATAAAACATAAATCACATATAACGAAATAACAATGCAGAGTTCTAGAATTTATGTTATACATCAAAATGAAAATAATTACATAACTGCATAAAAAGAAATCTCACTGCCGAGAAATAATGGACAGGAATAACTCAATTATAATTTATTTTTCAGCTCAACCTGCAACCTGAAAAAAAAAAAAAAAAAAAAAAAAGAGACAGGGGTGAGCACCTTAACTCAGTGAATGATTCTAATCAATATACCTACCTGGTGTCCTACAATCATTCTATATAAAGAAATGCTCATGCATCGTATCATAGAGTCAATCAATCACATAATCATCCAAGGATGGAAATTAGTAGATAGAAACCACTCTAAACCTCAATCTGGGGAGTCGATCCCCTCCCTTGGCTCTCTTAATTTTGATAACATACATCCACAGTGAGATTAGCTCGAACCCGGCCAATTTCTCTTATCCAATACATACGGCCATAGTGAGACCAATTCAAACCCAGCCAAACATCATCATCATAATCATATCATAATCATTATCAGAACCCTATATGGTCATACGTCATCTTAATCCCATCCAAACATTCACATGTAATTGATAACATAATTCATAATGCAACATTCACAATCATATATATATCATACAGTAAATGCAATGCATGATAAGTAGAAAAACATATTAGAAAGTATCACTCACAAACTTGTCGAAAAATTCAACTAGCTCTCCTTGGAGCATTTGTTGTCTGGTGGCTAGTAGGACGTCTGAAACGCATAAACTGGACAATAGATGAAGAACATTAGATTACAAACAAAGCCAACCTTAACCTTTAAAATTATACTTAATAACCATAAAGATTCTGTCAAAATTTCGGCACAACCTCCCCTATAATTAGGATATTTCCCCGCTGAAACAAAAGAAATAAACACTTCTATAAAGCTTGCAAGGCTTACAACAATCAACAATAAATTAACTGCCCCTCTAGGCCTCCATACTCGAACATTATCAAGCAGCCTCAATTCTCCAATCATATATACATAATCATCAAATTGGCGCCGTCTGTGGGAAATGATTAGACATAAATCTTTCCTAAATATTCTTAAGCTTTCTGACCTATAAGAACTTAATTGAAGAATATGGTTCAATCAGAAGATAATAATAATCGAAAAAATCTTTCCAAAGATCCCAGAAGTTCTCAAATCCACCCAGGAGTGGAAAATCATACTGAGACTCATGTCACTCCACTTGAACTAACCTCAAATACTAATGTAGCAACTACTCTACAACAATTAAGTACCATAGTCCTAGTTCAAGGTGGCAATCAGTCTATCTTATTAACTTCTGAAGCTGTGTCGGCTTTGCAGTTGTTGCTGAGCACCCTATAAACCCCTTAAACCGCTTCAGCTATCAATGTTCAAGCAAATACCAAAGTAATACCAGGAGTAGATCTTACTCGAAGGCTCGACTTTGGAGAAATATCACCAGAAGCACGAAATCAAGATCGTGCGATTGAAAAAAGTAGGGAAAGAGTAAGATCATAGATAGTTAGACTCGGCGATCATGCTGAAAAAGAAAATCCTAACCAGGGGCAAAGTGAACAAGCAGCTAGCAGAAACCGAAGCAAAGAACGCTAGCCTCGGCATTCGAATATAACTGATCCAGGTAGCAAAACCAAGGAAAGGAGACGATCTAAGAAGAGGGACATAAGGGAAGGAGAATATCTCTCCGAATCTTCTAGTTACAAGGCCACCAGCCAAAAAAGGGATGAGGAGATAAGAGAGACCCTTAAGAAGTACTTAGAAGAAATTGCTGAGGATAAGAATAAAAAGTCCCTAGATAAGAATCTAAAATTGGCTGTAAAATCTCATTTCACTAGGTCCATACAAGAATACAGAATGCCTAGTAAATTCAAACCCCCAAGCCTGAAAAAATATGGTGGTGAAACGGATCCAAGAGCCCATGTTATGGATTATAAACATGCGATGGAGTTGCAGACAGGAAGTGACGAGGTCTTATGCAGGGCCTTCAGAGGATCCTTAGAAGGAGCAGCTACTCGGTGGTTCGATGGCTTGGAAGAAAAGAGCATCACTAGTTTTGGGCAGCTCGCCACTTAATTCATGCAGAGATTTGCAGCCAGTATTCCAGTGGAAAAACGAACGCAAAGTCTCGAGGCAATAACACAAAAAGAAGGGGAGCCCTTGAGAGACTATATAGCTCGTTTTAATAGAGAGGCTTTAAAGGTCACACAACTCGATCAACCTAGGGCAGTAGAGGCCTTACATAATGGAACTTTCCATACAGATTACTTCAAAGCATTATGCAGACACGCACCTCGCACCCTGGAAGAGGCTATAGCCATTGCTCAAAAATATATTAGGCAAGATGATGCCTATTCTTTTAATCAGTTTGCTAAGAAAAGAAGGGCAAGTGAGAACCCTAAGGTAGAGAGCAGAATTAAGAAATAAGAAGAGCCCAGTAGAGAAAATAAAAGAGGCAGGAGTGAGAAGAGCAAACTACTTTATACCTTGGACCTAACCAAATTGACTCCACTGAATACGAGCCCGGCAGAAGTGTTCGCAACTTTTAAAGATCAAGATATTTGGGCTCGCCCTCAACCAATGTTCACCCCATCAAAATGGCGAAACAAAAACAAATATTGCCTATTTCACAACGCTCATAGTCACAATACAAATGACTGCAGGCAATTACTAGAAGAAATCGAAAGATTGATTAACTAGGGGTACTTGAAGAACTTCGTGAAGGGTAATCAAGGCGAAGCTAGCAAAGACAAAGGGAAGCAAACTATTAATGATGGCTCAGCATAAGTCATTAATTACTTAACAGGCGGACCAGATGAGGAAGTAATAAGCAAGAATCAGCATAAGGCCTCCCAAAGAAAGAAAGAGGAGCCTGAGTTCGTATTTTGGAACAGATATCCAGTACCAGCTAGAAGAAGGGATGGGAGCCAAATCAAACACCCTCATTCAAATCCACTAATCATCTAAACAGTGGTAGCCAATTTCTTGGTAAAAAGGGTGTTAGTGGATAATGGAAGTTCGGTAAACCTGTTCACAACTGAAGCATATACAAAAATGGGACTCAAAAAGAGTGATATAGAGGATATGGGAAATCCAGTTCGCACTCTAGATGGAACGGAGATACCAACTGTTGGGATCACGAGGTTACCTGTTACAGTAGGTTCTACCCTAGACTGCGTGACAGTAATGGCAAATTTTATGGTAGTAAGATTACCACTGAGCTATAACATTGTGTTTGGAAGCCCTCTCCTTTATGACTTCGATGCATCAACTAACATCAGACAACTCAAAGTGACTATCCCCAAATCAGATGGGGGAGAGATATATGTCTACGGGACGCAAGACAGAGGAGAGCCAGAGAGGAAAAAGCAGAAAAAGGTATCCACCTTGCATCCAGCAGAAGAGGTTGCCTTAGTCGAACCAACATATAAAGCCCCAGAGAAGAGAACCGAACCGGCAAAAAAATTAGAAAAAATACAAATGGGAGAACTATCGAAAAAGTACTTATTGATTAACTCCTCCCTAGAGGACTAACAAAAGCATCAAGCTCGCCAATTTTTAGGTGATCGTCTATCCAGCTTCGCATGGTCCTCAGATGAAATAAAAGGGGTTAACCCAAGCATCATCACTCACCATCTTAATATCGACCCCTCACATAGGCCAATAAAACAGAAAAAAAAAAAAAAAAGATGTTTTAGCCTAGAAAGACAAGCTGTGATAGACGAAGAGGTCGACAAGTTAATGAAAGTTGGATTCATTAGAGAGGTGCAATATCCAGACTGGCTCGCCAATGCAGTGCTGGTGAAAAAATCAAATGGGACTTACAGAATGAGTGTGGATTTCACAGATCTAAATAAAGCCTGTCTTAAAGATTCCTACCCCTTACCCATGATTGATAAATTGGTAGACTCAATAGCAGGGTATGGATATCTGTCTTCTTTAGATGTAAAACAGGGCTATCATCAAATAAGGACGAATCCGGCAGACAATCGTTTATAACTGAAAAAGGGGACGTACTGTTACGTCTTTATGCCTTTTGGTCTTAAAAACGCAGGAGCAACTTATTAGAGACTGGTAAACAAGATGTTCAAAAATCAGTTAGGAAAAAATTTGGAGGCTTATATAGATGATATGATAGTCAAAAGCAAAAGCTTCGAAAAACATCTCAAGGATCTGAACGAAGTAATAAAGGTCATGGACGAATATGGCATGAAGCTGAATCCAGAGAAGTGTGCCTTTTTTATACAAGGAGGTAAATTTCTAGGTTATATGGTGAGTAAAAAAGGAATTGAACCGAATCCAGACAAAGTAAAAGCAATACTGGAAATGCCAGCACCTCATAATATCAAAGAAGTACAGAAGTTAACAGGAATAATTGTTGCTCTAAGTCGGTTCTTGTCTAAATATGCTGAAAAATACCTTCCTTTCTTCAAAAAATTACGAAAGGCAGCCACTTTTGAATGGACTGAAGACTGCCAATATGCCTTTCATCAACTAAAAATATTTCTCAGTTAAGAACAAGTGTTAAGCCGATCTTTACCAGGAGAGGAAGTACTCATCTATTTATCTACTTCGGAGTAAGCCATTAGCTCGGTACTAGTCAAAGAAGAGGGATCGGTGTAGAGACCAATATATTACTTCAGCAAAGTTCTACACGGAGCCGAACTGAATTACTCACCCATAGAAAAAATAGCTTATGCCTTGGTTTTATCTGCTAGAAAATTCAAAGTTTATTTACAAGCACACCAAGGCATAGTAGTAACAGACCAACCTGTACAAAAAATACTTCATAAACTAGAAACATCAGGGTGAATGTTATGTTGGTCCGTAGAATTAGGTCAACATGGGTTACATTACCGAGCCAAATCAGTCATTAAAGCGCAAGCACTTACAGATTTTTTATCAAAATGCTCCTTCGGCACCGAAGTCATAGAAACCGAACCAGAAATAAATACTAGGGGGCCAGACCCACAAGAACTAAGTTGTGAAGATAAATTAAGCTGGGAACTATTTGTTGATGGGGCTAGTAGTAAAAAAGGAAGTGGCATCGGAATAGTTTTAAAAAATGAACAAGGATTTATGATAGAATATGCCTTAAAACTTGGATTCGAGGCAACCAACAATATCGCAGAATATGAAGCAATAATCCAATTACTAATATTTGCAGACTATCTTCGGTTGACATCGCTGAAGATTTACAGTGATTACCAGCTGGTCGTTGGGCAAATAGAGAAAGAGTTCGAAGCTAATGAGCCTTCCATGATCAAATATTTAGAGAAAACCAGAGAGGTAATTCAGAGAATGGTAGATTGCGGAGTCAAGCTGCAGATTTACAAGATCCTAAGAAACCAAAATAACAAAGCAAATAGCCTCTTAAAACTTGCAATAACACACCCAGTTGAACTGCCTTAGAACATCTTTATAGGAACTTTGGGACATCAGAGCATTCAAGAAGGAGAAGAAGTAATGGAGCTTAACAAAGAACCAACATGGTTGGATCCAATCAAAGCATACCTCGAGAAAGCTGAATTACCACAAGATTCTAAAGAAGCCAAGAAAATAAAACACCGAAGTGCCCACTTCTCTCTTCATAATGACATACTTTACAAAAGAGCATACTTTCTCCCATGGCTGAGATGCCTAAAACCAAGCGAGGTGGAATATGTCTTGAGGAAAATTCATGAGGGATGTTGTGGAATGCACATCGGTGGAAAAATGCTAGCAACCAAAGCAGTTCGGCAAGGATATTTTCGGCCCATAATGAAAGAAGAAGCCATTGCTTTCGTGCGAAAATGTCCCTCTTGCCAAAAGTTTGAATGAGGAAAACATGTCCCTGCAGCAGAATAGATGCCAATCACTTCCCCATGGCCTTTTGCAAAATGGGGTTTAGATATAGTGGGACCTTTCCCAACAGTTTCGGGACAAAGAAAATTCCTTTTTGTAGCAGTTGAATATTTCACCAAATGGGTAGAAGCAGAGCCGCTCGCAACAATAACAGCCGAAAAAGTAATTAATTTTCTATGGAAAAGTATTGTGTGCAGGTTCGGAGTACCATATCAGCTCATTAGTGACAATGGCAGGCAGTTCGACAACGCTAAAGTAAGGGCTTTCTGCTTCAGACTCAATATAAGGCAACACTTCTCCTCAGTAGCTCATCCTCAATCAAACGGACAGACCGAAGTGACCAACAGAACAATCCTTCAAGGACTAAAAAGAAGGCTAGACTCATATGGGAGAAATTGGGTGGATGAACTCCATCATGTTTTATGGGCATACCGAACCACCCCAAGACAGCCCACGAGCGAAACTCCTTTCTGTCTAACATATGGCAGTGAGGCTGTTATTCTGGTCAACCTCGGTTTACCCAGTGGAAGGATCCATTTCATGAATTATGAAGACAATAATGAAACAAGAAGACTGGATCTAGATCTCCTAGAAGAACTCCGAGAAAAGGCAAGCATCAGGATTGCTGCTTATAAGCAACGAGCTGCAAGCTACTTCAATCAGAAAGTAAAAGCTAGAAGATTCAGGGAAGGAGAGCTAGTCATGAGGAATCTAGAAGCAACAGGAAAAAGAGAAGGAACAAGCAAGCTCGCACCTAAATGGGAAGGACCCTTTAAAGTTAAAAAAGTGATAGGACCAACTACCTACAAAATTGTAACAATGCAAGATGTCGAAATTCCACATACTTGGAATGTTCAGCATCTTAAGAAGTTCTATCAATAAAGCTATTCTTTTCATCCAAAATAATATATATATATATATATATATATATATATATATATATATATATATATATATATATATATATATATATATATATATATAAGTAAACTCTCTGTTAAGGGAGCAAAAGACCTAGGAAAGGCTAGGCGAAAGACCGCGAGGCAAAAAAGACCTAGGATAGGCTAGGCGAAAGTCCGCAAGGCAACTATCTGTTGAGAGAGTGAAAGACCTAGGAAAGGCTAGGCGAAAGTCCGCAAGGCAGCTCTCTGTTGAGAGAGTGAAAGACCTAGGAAAGGCTAGGCGA
>CATKHJ010464468.1:0-11746 GCA_949750685.1 Vernicia montana
CTTCTATCTCTATGAGAATCTATAGAAACCCATATGGACAATATCAATAATTCAATAATCTATCAACTTAATCTATATAACAATGCTAATGAGACTTAATGTATAATGCTCATTATGTTTACCCTTCCTAATCTTAACATAAACTCTCTCTTATAGAAAGAAATTGAAGGAAGATGAGAAACCCAACTTACCTTCAACAGATGCTTGGACAAAAAGAAGAGGAAATAGATGTCTTAATCCTAGATCCTCTTAGCTATGCAATAAATGAGCTTCCTTTATCATTAATGAGGGTAGATGAAGAGAAATTTGAGAGAATGTGATTTTAAGATCTCAGAAAATCGGGTAGGAATGAATCTAGGGCTTCCGATTCCTTTTATAGCAAAATTTCCCGATTCTGACCCTGATCTAAGTCGCGCTCGCCATATCTGGGTAGCGGTCGCAGGAATCACTGTTCACATGTCTGCTCACTCTTGCCTCACTTTCAGGCAATAAAGTTCGCGATGGCTGCCACGGTCGCGTTGGCTACTCCTCTGTTGCGGTCTTGACGTGTATATTACAGTCGCTATTTCCTTAAGGCCAGATTACCAAAATCAGGTAGAAGCGTTCGCGGTGGGTGTTTTGCCCATGGTCGTGGTCGCGACTTCGGCTCTGCAACACTACTTAGCGAAGCTTCAGTCTTTAAATCATTATCTCAATCCCAATCAATATTATACACTATTGTACATGATTCAATATTTCCAAATCATTCATATCATATTTTCATTGTACTCTATCTATGGAGAAGGTCGAAGACCGAAGACCGAAGATCAAATGTCGAAGACCGAAGGTCGAAGATCAAATGGCAAAGACTAAGGGTCGAAGATCAATTGGCGAAGGTCGAAGACCGAAGACCAAATCTACTGTTCACGTGAATTTTCATTTTGATGTCTGAATCAGGCAGTAGCATCCACTACTCCTCTTTTAACTTGCTCGATCCTTTCAATCATCCTCAATACACATTCATTAACATTTATAACCCATTCACATTATCAATTAGCAATCAATACATGAATGTTTAGGGTATTACACCATTACTCATATGGTAACACCGGTTACCCGTCGGGGCCTATGAATTAAATTTTCGGGCGAAACAGATCATTTTTCATTTCCTTTCATTTCTTGATTGTTCTAAACACCCTAAACCCTCTCTAATTGTCTCTTAAGCCTAAATAATTCATCTTTCTACTTAGATCACAAGAGTTTACAAGAATCTAAGTGAAATTCCTCCATCCCTTCTTGCTTTGGAAGAGCATTGGATTTAGAAAAGGGAAATATTTGAGGTAAACCTTCTAATCTTTGATTTTTCTTTTGGGTTTTGTTTGACTATGGTTTAATCCTAAGTTATGAGTTTAATAGATGATATTTATGGTATTAAATGCAAGAGATAAGTTTTATTGAGCTTGATTCATAGAAACCCTAAAATGTGTAAACCCTAGAATCATTTTTTTTTTTTTATGACTAAGAGATAATTGTTAGTAAAGCTTAAGAATTGAGAATCTATAGTTAGATTTGAAGAAACCAAGCTATATGGCTAAGATTTCATGATATATAGTTAATATTTGATTTGAAAATTCATATGTGTAGACAAGTGAACCAAGGAAGTGATGAGTTTTATGCATGATAAAGGTGATATGAGCATGATTGGAAAGATATAGCAAAAAAAAGGTGAGTATAAAATATACTATCATATTTGTATTTGAAACCCTAAAGGCTTATAAAGCCTTCTTTCATTGTATACTACCAAAATGTGATTTATGTGTTATAGAGTAATTCATATTGACTCATAAGTTACATTGACATTATTATTCATTCATGTGAAGCCTTGTGCTTGTTCAAACTTCTTAGGCCATATGCCACTATGTGAACACTGTTTCCATTTGATACTTGATATATGTTATACATCAATAATTGTTCTCCCAATTCTTAATGAATCTACTAATTGATCATTTGAACTATCACTGCAAGAAAATCATAGTTTACCGATAAAATTATTGTTGTCGGTAAATTTACTCAATTACCAACGGAATACTGGCGGCATACGAGATTTTTTTTTTTACAATTACTGACAGATTACTGACTAAATTTTACCAACGAAAATTTTTTATCGGTAAATAAGGCGCTAAAGAATGGCGCAAGTAATTATCTACAGATTACCAACTAAAATTTTTTGTAGCTAAATAAAGCTCCAAGAATGGCGTAAACAAGCAACTACCGACTAAAATTTACTGACAAAAATATTTATTCGCTAAATAAGGCTCCAAGAATGGTGCAAACAAGCAATTACCGACAGATTACCGACTAAAATTTACTAACAAAAATATTTAGTTGCTAAATAAGGCTCTAAAGAATGGCGCAAGTTATTACCGATGTTTATCGATAAAAATATTTAGTAGCTAAATAAGGCAATTACCGACTAAAATATACTGACTAAAGTTTTTCGTTGTTAAATAAGGCTCCAAAAAATGACGCAGGCAAGCAATTACTGACTAAAATTTACCAATAACAATATTTAGTCGTTAAATAGGACTCCAAAGAATGGCGCAAGCAATTATCGACGATTTATAGATTAAAATTTACCGATAAAAATATTTAGTCTCTAAATAAGTCAATTACCGATGATTTATCGACGAAAATTTTTTGTCACTAAATAAGGCTCCAAAGAAAGGCACAAGCAAGCAATTACCGACAATTTACTGACAAAAATATTTAGTCACTAAATAAGACTCCAAAGAATGGCGCAAGTAATTACCAACAAAAGTTTACCTACGAAACATTTACGTCGCTAAATTAGGCAATTACCGACGATTTACCGACTAAAATTTCGTCGGTAATTATTTTTTTTTTAAATTATGTACATTTGGAGGGAAATTTCCCTCTAAATTTTCACAAAAGTTTTTCTTTTTTTAAAAAGTAATTACCGAGGGAATTTTCGTTAGTAATTCATCAGTAAATGAAAATTTTGAAGAAAAATTTCCATCCAAATTTCCACTAAAGTTTTTTTTAAAAAAATTTAATTACCGACGAAATTTTCTTGGGTAAATGAAAATTTTGGAGGAAAATTTCTCTCCAAATTTTCACTAAAGTTTTTTAAAAAAAAATTAATTATCGATGGAATTTCATTAGTAAATGAAAATTTTGGAGGAAAATTTCCCTCTAAATTTTTATTTGTAAAATTTACAGACGAAATTTTTATCGTTAAACTGTAGGTAAATTGCATAAAAAAGAGCATAAAAGGAATTTCCTCTCTTGCTCATCATTTTTGTAATACCCTAACTTCATGTCAGCCTTGTATGCAGAGAGTATACATGAGTAGTGTATGTTAAGAGCCATGTTATGAGATTATGTATGAATTTTTCACATTCTAAGTTAAGCGAATTTCAGGTGTTGTCATGGATTGAATTTGAAATGCAAGGATTCTGTATGTCCTAAGTTCATATGGAATTCCTATTGATCGAGTGGATGAGTTATGAGTTGGACATCATGTGTATGTACGAGTTACGAGTTACATGTTGTGTGTTTACATGAGTTATATGTTGAGTTTTGGACTTAAGACTTTTGTTTCTCTAAAGTTGCTGATATCAGTGGAGTAACGCCTGTTACTTGAGACTCACAACGGTGATAGATGGGTAATGGTGGTGAATAGAATATGGGATTTCAAATAGTAACTACTGGATGAAAGTCACGCCCGTTACCTGTGAGTAACCCATGTTACTGTCGGGGCCTATAAATGGATCAGCTCAGCCCAAATAGATCATTTTCCAGCTTTTCTCACTTCTAATATGTTCTTCAAACCCTAAACCCTCTCTATTTGTCTCACAAGCCTAGATACTTCATCTTTCCATCAAGATTACAAGAGATTACAAGGATCTAAGTGGAAATCTTTCAACCCATCTTACTTTGGAAGAACTTGGGTATGAGATTAAAGGGAAACCTTTGAGGTAAGAGTTCTAATCTTCGATTTTCTATTTGGGTTTTGTTTGATTAGGATTTAATACTAAGTTATGAGTTTAATAGATGATATATATGGTATTAAATGCAAGAGATGAGCAAGAATCACAGAAACCCTAATATGAGTAAACCCTAAAATCAAGATTATTTGTAATGGTTAAGATATAATTGTTAGTTAAGAGTAAGAATTAAGAAATTATGGTTAGAATTGAAGAAACCAAGCAATGTGATTAAAGTTATATGAAGTACACTTAATATGTGACTTGGAAATTTATGTGTAGGCAAGTGAATCAAGAAGATGATGAGCTATAAACATGGTAAAGGTGGTATGAGCTTAATTGGAAAGGAATAGCAAGATGTGAGTATAAAATATACTAGTATTCTTATATTTGAACCTTAAACGCTTATAATGCCTTATTTCATTGTATATGCTACAAAGAATATAATTTATTATGATGTGTGGTAATTCACATTGATTCGTGAATTGCATTGATGTTGCTATTCATTCACGTGAAGCCTTGTGCTTATTCAAATTCTTTTGGGCCATATGCCATTATGTGAACAAGTCTATAATTCATACTTGATATATGTCGTACATTGTTAATTGTTTTTCAAATTCTTAAAGATTCTATCAATTGATCATTTGAACAAAGAGTATGTGAAATTTATGTGTATAAAACTCAATTTGTCCTCTATCAAAATTATTAATGTTTCCTTCATGAGAATCATTTGAAACTTTTAAAAATATATGAAGTCTATGTATATGTTCGAAAATGATGAGTATGAGTATATGTGTATGTAAATGTGCCCATTGCTAAAAGTACCGTGACCATGAGTTGAAAGCCATTTGTAAATAACCATGTGAACCTTATAATTATTGATATTATTTTATAAGACCATTTGAATCATTTGAACCAATAGAACAGATATGCTTGAAACAAAGATCTTTCTTTCAACGAGAATTATTGACTGTGTACACAGGTTTATAGAAGTATGCTCACATGAGAGCCTCTGCTTCGGGTATGCTAAAATCAATGCATCTACTCTAAATTTATGGAATCTTTGTGCTTCGGGTATGCTACAAGTGCCTCTGCCCCAGACTTATGGAAGCCTTATGCTTTAGGTAGGCTAGTGAAATCCTCTACCCTAACATAAGTAATGATCTCTATTAACTTTGAAAATAAAGATATGTACAAGTTAATTGGTAAAAGTTATGATGTTATTGATGAGTTGTGATTAGCATGTGATAATAGGTTTTGATCTTGGGATATGAGGTGTGATGTGATGTGATAATTATGGTTTAGTTGCTTGATATTGTATGGGATTGTATAGTAGGTATGGGTTTTATGGGTCTTCGGTGGCCTTATATTTACCCATGCCCTAGGACTGTCACAATCCCGAAGTTGGGATGTGACAAAGTTGGTATTAGAGCAAAGGTTAAAGTTTAGAATAGACTATATGAGATCAAGACAGTCATAGGTTATGTATAACACTATGGAGCATAGAAATGTCCTTTCATATCAATCGATGTCATTCCTTATAATAGATCTGCGATATCGTATGTGTCGATTCCTTTTTTTATGTGTGTTTGTTTTATAGATGTCGGTTAATACTCGACGTCGAATGCGAGAAGAAGATGAGAATGTACCCCAAGAGGATGTGGATGCCATAAGACAGGAGATGAGAGAGTTATGGGAAGAAAACTGACTCCTTAGATAAGAGATGGTTAGGGAAAGGCGACAGGCTCTGCCTCCCCCACATATGCTTGAAACAAAGATCTTTCTTTCAACGAGAATGAGAATTAGTAACTGTGTACACAGGTTTATGGAAGTATGCTCACATGAGAGCCTCTGCTTTGAGTATGCTAAAATTAATGCCTCTGCTCCAAATTTATGGAAGCTTTGTGTTTCGAGTATGCCACAAGTGCCTCTGTCCTAAACTTATGGAAGCCTTATCCTTCAGGTAGGCTAGAGATAGCCTCTGCCCCTATATAAGTAATGATCTTTGTTAAACCCATCTAATAAGCCATAAATTACGAGTACTTTCTTTGATACCAATTCAATTGATTGCAAAACCTATGAGTGTTTTGATAAGTACCCTTTATTGCCACCAGGTAGGAGATCGGTCTCTTAGTGATTGCTCCACCAGGTAGGAGGTAATGATAAATACATTGATGTGTAATCCAATTGATCCTTAAACAGAAGTACCTATTGCTATTTGATTTCTAAATTTAATTGCCTATGTGTCATCAACCTTGACACTTATGGTATATATGTATATATGTATATGTGTTATCCAAAGTTATATTATTTGAAGTATACAAATTCCATTTATGTATGTATATATATATGTACTTATGTCTCTAAACACTAAATATTTTGTATATATAAATGAATTATTAATTCTATAAATTATTTGAATATAAGTATTTGATTCTAAGACCTATTTGTGTATGAATATCCAAAGTATACAATTGTATAAGATTCTTTAAATTCCCAAGTTCTATGTATTCTAAATCCTATATGTATTATGTATTCCTATAACTATTCTAAAACTTATATGTATAGAGAATTATTAAATTGCCCGTATCTATTTGACTTCAAATACACTTGTATATGATTTCATTCGATTCTAATAATTCTAATGTTCTTTGAATATATATATATTCCATTTGAAATTAAGTTCTTTCTATATGAGATTTCATTTGAATATGATTTCTCTAATATTTATTCCTATTTGTATATGTTACTTGTTTTCTATATATATATATATAAATGAGTACACAAACCATATGATATCAAAAGGTATTTGTACTTGAACTATCGTATCTAAAGCTCTTTATAAATGTTCCTTGATTCAAAGTCTTGTAAAAGTATATCCATGTGACCAAAAGACTTAAGTGTCCATGTGACCAAAAGACTTAAGTGTATATGTGTTAAGTGTTATGAGAAACCATGTGTACTAAAATGCATTTGACTCCAAAGATTATTCGTACATGACCCTTAATCCAAAAGTCTTATAAAGATATAATCATGTGAATATAAAATCCAAGTATTAATCATGTGAATATAAAATCCAAGTATTCATGTGTTATGAATTATAAATAATCATGAGTACCATAATGTAATTCACTCCAAATAGATGAGTTCAAGTTCCAAAGATTAAATCATAAAATCTTAAATGTTAAAGTTCATTTGTTAATGTGAATCTTATATTCCTTATTTCGCGAATATAAGTATGAGCCAAGTGATAAGTAAATATGAACTATCCTTGTGAGCTAGCCTTGGAATATCTAACCTCATAAGTATGGTAGTATATTCTTTACTTACTGAGTTATCTCACCAGCTTATGTTGGATGTTTTTCAGGGAAGCAGTATAGTGAGAAAGTGATTCCTCAAGCATCATTTTTCACTTGAGGATTTTGTTATTAAAGTAAAGTTCTATTTGATATATGTATTTATATGTTAAAGTTATTGGAGTACGTAGCTCCATGGGTGTTAGAAGAGTATTGTATTTTATATCTAATTAGTAAGTGTTATTAAAAAGAAAGATATGTACGAGTTAATTAGTAAAAGTTATGATGCTATTGATGAGTATGTGATGAGCATGTGATAGCAGGTTTTGATATTAGGATATGAGATGTGATAAGTATGGTTTAGTTGTTTGATACTGTATGAGATTGTATAACAAGTATGGGTTCTACGGATTTTTGGTCGCCTTATGCCTACCCATGTCCTAGAACTGACGCAGTCCCGAAGTTGAGATGTGACAATTTTATTTCACATCGTAATTTCTCTCCTCTCTTCCTCATCATTTTCCATCACAACCTAATTTTTCTTTCTCACACTTCTGTCCCTTTCTCTCTTATTTTATTTATTTCTCATTTAATTACCTCTTCATTTTCTTTTTCATCACTTACTAAATATCATATTACCTTATACTCTTTCTTTCTTTTTCTCCCTTTATATTCTATTTTACTTTTTAAATTCTTCCAAACTCTTCAATAAAAAATATATTTAATTTATTCCAAGTTTATTTGATTTAGATTTTTTTTTATAGTTTCTTTACTTTTTATATTTTGTTATTTATATTTCTTAAGTTTGGTTGTATTAATGTAGTTTTGAAAAAAATCTACTAAAATTTTAAATTCTAATAATCCCTCTCTCTCTCTCTCTCTCTCTCTCTCTCTCTTGTTTAGGTTCATTTTAATCTTTTTTAGTTTTGAAATATGATTTTAGTTTTTTCAATTTTAGTCATTTTGAATATTATTTTAAGCTTACTAATTTAATTTATAATCTCTCATATATCCTCCCTCTCTCTCTCTCTCTCTCTCTTTTTTTTTTTTTTTTTTTTTTTTTTTTTTTTTAAATTTTCATGTTCATCCTAATAATTTTAATTTTTAAATTATATTTAACTTTTTAAAAAATATAAATATTTTTTTAAAAAATTATTTTTTAAAAAAAATAATTTTACCAATGGAATTTTTTATTTTTTTAAAAAAATAACTTTATCAACAGAATTTTTTATTTTTCAAAAAATATTTAAAAAAACAGACAAAAAAAATTTTATTTAAAAAATTTACTGACTATTTGTTTTTTGTAGGTAAATTTTTTTCCCTCCCAAAATTCTCCATCTTACTGACGAAATAATAACCATTTACCGACAAAATTTTCGTCGGTAAATTATTTTCCGGACAAAATTTTTGCTATCTACCAGCAACAAAAAAATAATTTACTGATGAAAATTTGGTCGATAATTACCGACTATTTTCTATTTCATTGGTAAATTGTGCACTGACAGATAACTATTGTTGGTAATTAGTCAGTAAACAAAATTATCAGCGAAAATTTTGTGTTTACCAACTAAAATTTTAGTCGATAAACTTTTTTTTGTTGTTGTTGTTGTAGTATAAGAGTATTCGAAGTCCATGTATATAAAAATCCATTTTGTCCTCTATCAAATTATTAATATTTCCTCCATGAGAAACATTTGAGATTTCTTAAAAGCTTATAAAGTTTATGTATAAGCTATAAAATAATGTGTATAAGTATATGTTCAATCCTATGCATATGTTTGGGTAAATTAATATTTAGTCTCTAAAATTTGATCTAATCAACTAACTCATCCCTGCATTTTAATAAACTAATTAATTAGTCACTCAATTTTGGTTCCGTAAGACTATTTAGTCATTCCGTCCAATTTTTGTACTTTTTTTTGATAAATTTATGAAAAATGACGAAAATTTCCTTATATATATAATAAATATAATTTTAATTTTATTATTTCAAACTAAAAAATAAAAAATTCAAATTAATAAAAGTAAATAATATTAATATAATCATATAATAATCATATTTAATATCATCAAATTATAAAATTATTTATTATTATAAAATTATATAATTATTGTATATAATAAAAAATAATAATATTTATATTAATAAAATTAAATAATTATTATATAATTAAATGATTATTATTTAATTATTATTTAATTTTATTAATTTAAATATTATTATTTTTAAATAATAAAATTAAAATTATATTTATTATATATACAAGGGCATTTTAGTCATTTTTTATAAATTTAACAGAAAAAGTATAAAAACTGTAATGAATGACTAAATAGTATGACGGAACCAAAATGTCACAACCTGACTTTTGAGTCGCGACGATCCTAGGACATGGGTAAGCATAAAGCCACCAAAAACCCATAGGAATCTTACCAATCAATCATCTAACAATATCATACTATCAATCACATACAATCTTCCAAGATCTGAACCAGACAATCAAGCTAATCCATATTCATTAATAACATTCATAGTTCCAATATAATATCATCTTACAATAGCTTAATATTTTAAAGGCCCAAAAGAATATCATTAATACATGTACCATGAAACATCTAAGTTTGAATCATCATCTAAACAAATAATAAATATGTGGAATGAACTTTACATTTATCACTTGAGTTTCCGAGGATTGGAAAAGAAGAATGCCTTGTAAACTTAATCAATAAACTATAGCTCACCTGAAAAATGGAATCACTAATGATATAAAAAAGTGAGTAAAGATTATACTACCATAATCTGTGAAGCTTGGTGATTCAAGGTCGGTTTACAATAACATTTCATGGTTTATCAATCAATATCAATAACCAATCGGTTCAATAATAACAAACGATTGGATTCAATAACAATAAACAATAGGTTTAATATTAATAATGATATGGTTCCAAATCAATAACCAATCGCTTCAAAAATATCAATCGATTGGGGTCAATAACAATAACATATCATGTTCAACAGAATCATATCAGTACAGTAAAAGTATCAAGTAACTATATTTTAATGTTCTCCATATAAATGGCATTATGCTCAAAGGCATTACCGAGAACTGAGGCATAGAACTTACTCATCATATCAAATAGAAGTAGAGGCTCATCTTATCGGAGTATACCTTTAACTATACGTAAGATTGTTAAGATCTCACGGCTAGGGCAACAAGCCCTCCCTAGCCAAGGCATGGATACTTTACTTTATCCATCGGAGTATACTGTGCACAATGCCTGATGTTTTATCCTACATTAGAATAAGGGATTTTTGCTTTTGGTTCATAATCATATAAGGTGTACAATGGTAAACAATAAACATAGATTATCAATAGATCAATAATCATGGTTTCAACTCAATATCAAGAAGAATTATCATTTGGGTTCATCTATACAATGAAATGGAATATCTCAAGAGATAGTTCAAATAACAATTAACAATAAACAAATTGGTGGTCATGAAAGAATTTGGTATTTATGCCTTAGGGTTCAAACACAATCATAATAGTATAATAATTACTCACCTCAATTAATGAAAATCCCAAAATGATTTGAAATCAATCTCAATAGTAAGAAAATGTGATGGTCACATCCTCCATCATCCTCATTCCTTCTATCTCTAGGAGGAGCTACAAATACCCAACCATAGAAAATAGCAATAAATCATACAATCTACGAATTTGACTTAATTAACAATGCCAATAATGCTAACTCATTCCAATCTTACCATAACCTTAAACCCAATGGAAGAAATTGAAAGAAAATGAAAAGAGAGGAATAAACCCTAACTTACCTTAACTTCAATGCTTAAATAATGAGAAGAGGAAGTGGATTCAACAACCCTTAATCCTTTTAATGATGCAATAAATGAGCTTCCTCTAGCATTAATGAAGGTAGATTTCTTGGTTCTTGAGAGGAAATATAATTTAGAACTCAGAAATCTCGTAAGAAATGGGTTCGGGCTTTTAATTCCTTAAATAGAGCCCGCCTTCCGATTCTACCCCCGACACAGTTCATGGTCATGAATTTGAAATTCACCGCCGTGAACCGTATGCCATGACACTATTCACACTACTATTCTCCAAGATTCATGACTGTGAATCTGAAATTCATCGCCGTGAATTTCATCCAGTACTGAATGTCCGAAACTCAAAAATTTAATCACCGTCGTGAATTCTAAATTCATTGCCGTGAATTCTAAATTCATGAATGTGAATTTGAAATTCACCGCCGTGAATTTCATCCAGTAGCGATTTGTTAAAATTCAATCTTTTAGTCACTGCCGTGACTTTCATCCAAAAGTGGAATTTGAGAAATTCTTGAGTCTTAATCCATACCTTTACATATAGCTCACATAAATACTTAATATACAACTCATATTACACAAATACTCATGACATAACATCTGTAATTCATTCACATAGT
>CATKHJ010464636.1:0-19817 GCA_949750685.1 Vernicia montana
ATTTTTTTTTTCAAGACCATTTACAATTTGCCACATCATCCACCTAGAAGCTTCTTTAAAAGTGCTTTCTATCTTCATTTCCTGCAGATTTAATTCTTCTTTTCTTTTATATATATATATATATATATATATATATATATATATATATATATATATTTCAAATAATCAATATAACATGAATAACTATTTAGCCTAGTGGTTAACAACTTAATAATATTCATTTAGGTCATTCGGGGCTAACACATTTTCATATATATGTTGGACACCATCTTTGCTATACATTTATTCACTATATATTTTTATTAAAAATTTAATACTCTATTCTTAATTAAATATATTATAATAAATTAAAATTTAAATAATTAATCTCATAAAATATTTTCTTACTAATTTTTGGGTTATTACAATGCCATTGATTTTTGGGTTTGATAATCCAAAAGTCATCTTTAACAATATTCCATAAATGAGTATCATCACTTAAGAAAAAAAATTTCATACTTTGTTTCCATAACTGAAAATTACTATCATTAAAGACTGGAGGTTTATTTAATGAAAATTCTTTTTTTGAAATAAACTCATTTGTGATTGTCATAGATCAACTCTTAGACGGTTAAGTCTTTTATTAAGAGCACTAGCTCTGATACCAATTGTTGGCCCAAGTATGGCAAATCCTAGAGGGAGTGAATAGGATTTTCAAAAATCAATTTAAATTTAAAATTTTTTACTTTGAAAAACTTGAATATTAAAACAATATTAGCATAAGCAATTAATCAAAGCAAATAAGAAATTTTCAGTTTATATAAATATCTAAATCATTCAAACAAATAAGCAAATAATCAATAAATATAAGAGTGTAGGGAAGAGAGATTCAAACACAAGATTTATAGTGGTTCGGTCAACTCCTTGCCTACATCCACTCCTCAAGTTTCACTTGAGATTTTCACTATCAACGATCCTTTTACGGGTGCAAGATCAAACCCAAGTGTTTCCAAGCTCACACTCAAACTTCTAATAAGTGTTTCAATAGCTAATACTTAAATCCAAGTGTTTTCAAGGTACACACTTAAACTTTTCCAAGTGTTTTATGGCTTACACACAACCTTTACAATAGAGAATGATTTGAGGTTTAGAGTCACTCAAGACCTTGACAAATAGCTAGTACAAAAGATAGAAAAATGTAATCTAGCTTAGAATAAATTTGAACACACAAAGATGATAAATGAAGCTTTTGTGTTCTAGCTCAATGAACAAAGAATTTAGAGTTTGAAAGCTTTGATTTGCTTGTGATATATTTTCTTTGATGTGTAAAACTTCTCTTGACTTCACCTTGAGTCTTTAGATATATATAGGTATTCATTCCATACTCAAATAACCATTTTAGTGCTCTAAAAACGGTACTAGACAAGTTCCAACGGTTATATAACAGCTATATTCCAACGACTCTATAACGGCTAGTTCCAACGGCTATGTAACAGTTATATTCAAAAATTTAAAATCTTGAGTTATACAACTCTAAATAATTATGATTTTTTTTTTTTTTTTGAAAACTTGGAGTAGTCTACTACAACTTTGTAGTTTTGACAAATTTCAAAATAATCCATATTTATGCTCTAAAAAATCAGAACATTTTATTGCTCATCTAGTCATGACAGTTTGAACATGCTTCAGTATTTCACCCAATGCTTCTTCTATATACCTCGAATTGATGCAAGGATTTTTGAATATGAAACTAGACTTCCTGAGCTACAAATATAGAGAAGGGAATATTCAAAATCCCTTTGTAGAATTAACGCCACTAATTCTAATTGATATCATCTGCTGTTACCTAGTCTGACAATTTGAACATAATTCAATTAAAAATTCATAACTCCATTTTCCAAGCTCTAAAAATTATACCAATTTTTGTTCCTAAAACTAGACTGATGTAGCTATCCATTCATATATAGGTTGCATTCATAAACTATCCCAATTAGTATAGTTTATTTTTCAAACTTCAATCAATAGTTTTGCTTCCATAGAGATCATCCTTCTTCACATGAGTTTCTTAATTTCACATGCTCTTTTCATTTCCCTCATATGTTCTATAGCTCTTCCCATCTTTATTGCTTTATAATTTCATCTTGATCTTCACATTTAATTTCTTTACTTCATTGTATTAATGGCAATAAAAAATTACCTACTAACAATAACAACACTAAACAAACTTGTTAGTAGTAATAATATTTTGTATCATCAAAATCATATATGAAACCTTGAGTTCAACATCTTTAATATTAGAGCTTACTATGATGCAGATTGGGTTTCATGCTCCTTTACTCGTAAATCTCTCACTGGTTTATGTGGTTTTCTTGGAGATTCTTTGATTTCTTAGAAAACAAAGGAACAAAACACCATCTTCAGGTCCTCTGCAAAAACAGAATACAAAAGTATGGCATCTACCATATGTGAATTGCTTTAGACTTCATACATACTTTCTAGACTTGCATGTTCCTCTGCACTTACCAATTGATATGTACTATGCTAACAAAGCAACTCTCTGTATAGCTACTAATCTCATGTTTCATAAGAGGACAAAGCACTTTGATATTGATTGTCATCTTGTTAGAGTAGTTGAAGAAAGGTTTCATTTCTCCTTATCATATCCCATCTCTATTGCAGCTAGCAAATGTGTTGACCAAACCACTAAGTTTTACTCTACATAAGTCTTTAATTTTCAAGTTGGGCCTGGTTGCTCTCCATCCTTCAATTTGAGTAAGGGACAACCGGTACTCTTGACAGCTAGCAGGTAATTATTAAGTTTGATTTTATTTTAATTAGTGGTTACCTGACAAATTCAGGCCAAAAGCTTATCAGAATGGGGTGAATGACCACAAAAATAATTAAATTTTGAAGTTTTTTTTTTAATGTGGTCACTAAAAAATAATTTAATGCAGATAAATATCCAAAGTTTGATTTATTTTTTTTCAATCAGTAATCATATAATAGATTCAGGTCAAAAACTCACCGAAATGAATGATGTAGCTTGCCACGTCACTCCAATAACCTAAATCTAAATAAGCGTGACGTGACAAGTCACGCCATCTATTCCGATAAAACTTTTGGCCTAAATATGTTAGATGATCATTAAAAAAAAATCAAACTTTGTATATTCATCTGCATGAAAATTGATTGTTAGTGACACATTAGAACAACTCCCAAAATATAATAATTTTTTTAGTCATTTAGGTGGGTGTATTGGATCAAAAGAATTAAAAATTTTTATAGATTTAAAAAGTCATGAGGTATTCAATAATAACTTTTAAAGATTTCACAAAAGTTAAAGAGTATTCAATAATGACTTTTAAAGAATTTTAAAAAGTCTATAAAAATCATGCGGTATTCAATTACAACTTTTGTAAAGTTTATAAAAGTAAATAGGTATTCAAAAAGTCATTGATTTTTATAAATAATATACTTTTGTATATTTTTACTGACTTTTTATGTATGATATGAATAAAAAATCTCCACAATTTTTTTTTACTTCTTCTCAAGATTTCAACCAACTTTTTTTGAAGTCACATACAAAAAAATATATATATATATATATATTTCAAAACTTTCAAAAAAGGAAAAAAAAAAAAAAACTAACACACAACATATTAAACCATAATTGATAGAAATATATTAATGGATGGGTGTCAAAATACAATTATTTATTTATTAAATTAAATTAACGTTTATGAATAATTTCAATATAAACAGAATTTAAAAAGCTAAAAAATGTTCTCTTTTTTTTTCTTCTTTTAATAGAATAAATAATTTATATACATAAAAAAAAATTATGTAAAATTATCATATTAAATTTTTAAATTAATTATTTAATTAACTAATCATATGCAGTGTGTTTATTTTTTAGATCATTATTAATGTGGCTTTATTTTTTTTATAATTGCAATAAAAAGTTTGTTTGATTGCAAACTTCACATCTTAACTTTTTGTTATTTAAACTTTTTAATATCAATAATATTTTATGTGACATTAAAAAGTTAAAATAACTTAAAAATAAGAATTATTATAATGTGATATATAAGTTCATATTCAAGAAATCTCTGTAAAAAAAAAACATACATTCAAAAAATGCAAATAAGCAACAGATTTTCGAACATCTATTTCTAACATATATGACTTTGAGTGATATTTGAGGGGTAAATTAATATTTAGAATAATCCTTCTAATGGATTTTATCTATTAATGATAGTTAATTGTTTTTGTATTTTTCTATATATTTCCTTTCCTTAATTATTTAACAATCTTATTTGATAAACTCTAATAATATTTAATAGAGCTCGAATTTTATTTTGTATTTCTTTTTCATGCTTGCAAAATCCCAAACGAAGCAAAGCATAAAACCAAAAACAAGGTGTGCGAGCGAGGGCCTATGTGATTTGTTTTAGCGTGCATCTTTCTCTGTCTTATCTATAACTTCTCCTCTCTCTCCGCCTCATCTTGTAGCTTCTTCTCTTTCTCATCATCACCGTACATATGCGGAATCCGAGAAACCGAAACTTGCTTTAACCAATTCGAATCGGGTTTTGGATTCAAACCATGATTTTCGCATTCCAAATATCTAATTCTCTTTTGGGTAATTTTTGTTTTCGCATTTCAATTTCATTTCTTGATGGATTTTTTGATTAATTCTTTTGGGAATTGAAGCTGGTCATTTTGAGCTCAGCTATCTGATTGAGGTTAGCGTCTATCTGATTCTTTTATTTGTAATTTTGAGTTTTAATTTCTAATTCTTGTTTGATTGGATTGATTGGATATCCCCATGTTCCTATTTTGTTTGGTTTTTGGTTCTCTTTTGCTTCTTTTAGGCATTGATAAATGAAAGATTTGTTTTTTGTTTTTTTAAACAATTTGAATTTTTTGACTCAGGTATATATCAGGATGAAGAGTATTAGAGATTGGGTTTTTACTCAATTATTGTCTAAGTCTTTGGCCTCTTCTAGACAATTGTCGGGCAGTGGCAGTTTCTTCTCTGAGGGACCTGTAATTGAAGATTATAATGACCAAGGTAGTACCTGGCTTCTCTTTTCCTCTTTTTCTTCCACATATGCTTGATGTAGTAACAGAAGATGTATGGTTGAAATAGATTTTATTTGTTAAGTTCATTGCAAGTTGTCAGGTACAGTTTTTATGAAGCATTGATGAAAGAATTTTTCTTTATTGCTTATCCCTTGCATAGTTTTGTAACCCATGTAAGGCACATCAGTTGTTAGCCAATGTTCGATGCGTGCCTAAAAGAAGAGGAAAAGAAAATAAAAGAAAAATGAGTTATCTAATCTTGATGGAGGAGAGGATTTCAAATAGTTTTCAGGAACTTTGGCCTTTTGCTGTCATAATGGCATCGTCTTTATGCATTAAGGATGTTATTGGGAACTCAATTACTCAACTAGTCTTCTTTGCGTGACTTTTACTTTAGGAAAGTTAATGGTTTGATATTAGGTCTTAATGAAGTACATCTTGCTAAAATGATTACCAGTGATATTAGCTATCCTTGCCAACAACTTAGCATTTGTTTGCTTCCTTGCGGCTCTTAGCAACAAAAGCTTTCTTGCTGAAAGAGGATACCAGGATGATTTTTGGTCCTTCATACTGCTTTCATGTGTAATATTTTGTAGAGAGTGTGAGGTGTTGCTTTTTGGTTCTTGTTCTTGGGATTGGAAGGAAGAGGAGGGGGTGGGTCTTCACTAAAAATGAACTGACCAAATGCCTAACTCTTTGATTTTGTTCAGATATCATGGATTCATATGATATTTTTCTTGATTTTTGGGTCTCCAGATTAAGGAACTCTCTATACTTACAGCAATGTTCAAAGGAATGTAGCCCACATGCCCATGTCATCCATGATTGATAAACAGATGGTAAACTATGTAGAATCTTTGAAACATTGATCTATAAGGGCTCTAGCAGTTAGTGCTAAGTAGTAGGCTACTCAATGTAAATATCCATTTGAAAAAAATTGGGTTGAGCTTTTCCTCCTGGTGATATCTATATGAACAATTATTACCATAAATTACTTGGGCTATAGTTTTCTATGGGTGGGAGCATTTATGAATCAAAATTTGCCATAGTGGAACTGATTTTAGTAGGATGTAAAAATGTTTTTTTTTTTTTTTTTCAGACTTGAAATCATACATGTTGATTTTTGAGGAGCAAGAGCTTAGCTTATTTTCCTATTATCTGCAGCTCGCATGGCCTGTTTAGAGGTTGCATCACTACCTCCTGATACATCATGCTCTTCTGATAATACTCAGGAGAATGGACCTCATCCCTCTCTGCAGCAAGTGCATCAACATTCTAACAGATCTAATCCTGAAAGGATGGATCCATTGGAAAAGATTGAGGATCTCCAAATTAAGCTTTTCCGGCTTCTCAGACGGTTAGGGCACTCAAATGAAAATCTTCTGGTGGCAAAGGTTTTATATAGGATACACCTAGCAACTTCAATACGATCAGGGGAATCAGATGTAAAAAGAGCCAGAAAAGTAGCAGCAGAACAAGAGGCAACTGACATACCCAAATTAGATTTCTCTGTAAGAATACTTGTCCTGGGGAAAACAGGTGTTGGGAAGAGTGCTACCATAAATTCTATATTTGATCAAACGAAGACCATGACTGATGCATTTGAACCAGCTACTAATCGCATCCAAGAGATTGTGGGGATTGTCAATGGAGTCAGAGTGACTTTTATTGACACACCTGGTTTCTTACCTTCATCTACAAGTAATATGAGAAGAAATAGGAAGATCATGCTCTCTGTGAAGAGATTCATAAGAAAATCTCCACCAGACATCGTTCTGTTTTTTGAGCGGCTTGACCTCATCAACATGGGCTATAGTGATTTCCCTCTTCTGAAGCTTATGACTGAAGTCTTTGGTAGTGCAATTTGGTTTAACACCATCCTTGTCATGACTCATGCTTCCTCAACACTTCCTGAAGGATCAAGTGGATATCCAGTCAACTATGAATCATATGTGACCAAGTGCACAGATTTGATGCAATACTTTATACACCAGGCAGTATCTGATGCAAAACTAGAAAACCCAGTTCTTTTAGTTGAGAATCATCCTCAGTGTAAAAGAAATTTCATGGGGGAAACTATTCTTCCCAATGGACAAGCTTGGAAATCTCAATTCCTATTATTATGCATATGTACCAAAATTCTTGGTGATGCTAATACTCTCTTGGAATTTCAAAACAGTATTGAATTGGGGTCATCCAATAGCCCCAGAGTGCCTTCACTGCCACATCTCCTTTCATCTCTTCTACGGCATCGCACTATATCAAGCCCGAATGAAGCGAACCATGATGTTGATGAGATTTTACTTTCAGATGTAGATGAAGAAGATGATTATGATCAATTACCTCCAATCCGAATCCTGACAAAATCTCATTTTGAGAGGTTGACTAAATCGCAGAAAAGAGACTACCTTGATGAACTGGATTACCGGGAAACCCTTTATTTAAAGAAACAGTTGAAAGAGGATGCTCGCAGGCAGAGGGAGAAGAAGCTTTCTGAGGCAGAAAATTTTGAAGAGGATAATAATTATGATGATCAGCAGGCATCTCCAGAGGCTGTCATCTTACCAGATATGGCAGTCCCTCCAAGTTTTGACTCAGATTGCCCCGTGCACAGATATCGCTGCCTTGCAACAACTGACCAATGGCTTATGAGACCTGTTCTTGATCCTCAAGGATGGGATCATGATGTAAGCTTCGATGGTATAAACTTGGAGACGGCTATAGAAATAAAAAGGGATGTCCATGCCTCAATTATAGGACAGATGAGCAAGGACAAGCATAATTTCAGTATTCAGTCTGAATGTGCTGCAGCTTACACAGATCCTAGGGCTAGGGGACCTACTTATTCTGTGGGTTTTGATGTTCAGTCTGCTGGTAAAGATCTTATCTATACAGTTCATAGCAACACGAAACTGAGGAATCTCGAGCACAACATTGCTGACTGTGCAGTTTCATTTACATCCTTTGGGGACAAGAACTATGTAGGTGCCAAGATTGAAGATACCATGTTTATTGGGAAGAGGTTGAAGTTTGTAATGAATGCTGGGCAAATGAGGGGTCCTGGACAAGTAGCATATGGTGGGACTTTTGAAGCAACATTAAGAGGGCGAGACTACCCCGTGAGAAATGATAATATCAGTCTGTCCATGACTGCTCTGTCCTATAAGAAGGAGACAGTGTTGGGTGGAGGTTTTCAATCTGAGTTTTGGCCAATACGAGGCATGAGACTTGCAGTTAATGCCAATTTAAATAGCCAGAAAATGGGGCAAGTTAGTGTAAAGATGAGTAGCTCTGAGCACATGGAAATTGCTCTGATAGCCATTTTCTCAGTTTTCAGGGTCCTTTTACGTGGGAAAGAGGTTGAAATTGGAAGCAAGGAAGCATCGGACATGTGATTAATCCGTGTTGCTCTTTTTGGTGCTAGAGTTTCTTAGTTTGGAGAGGAAATAATAGTCGGAAAGCAATTTACATGCAGAACTGATGTATACCTTTAAAAGAGTTGGAGTTCTCAGAGGTTGTTCCCAATTTTTTTTGTCCTTGCAGTTTTCTTTCATATTTGGAGGTTAGATATTGGTATATGCATACTTGGAAGAGGCTAGATAGTGATATTAGTAATTGTTTAAACTAGTGATCTGGTCATGTCCAGTTGACCTACCAATCTAGCTACAGAGCTCTGTAACAAATAAATCGGATATAATTGTACAAGAACACATGGAAAATCAGTTATTTTATGATTCCTGCAATAAATCTCTTTTTGATGCTCCATGTAATAAGTGTCTTTGAAATGTTGTAAATTTTTTAATTTTTAGTGCATTGGGAACTTGAAAGGAGTAATCAAAATTTGAATTCCCGATCTTTTGTTATGTGGGATAGGCATTCAACTGTCGAGTAATGAGCTATGGTTTGAATGCTAAAACATTGTTTATTCAAGTTTCTTTAGAGGTATAAATATGAAAAAATTATGCCTTGTGTCAACAAGGAGTTAATCTACAACAGAGAGATTATTGATTTCTTATTACAGCCCAATCCCTAAGTTGGTGAGAAAATCAACATCAACTTGCCAATCCATCAGCAAAAGAGTTGAGCTGGGATACAACTCTTTTATTGGTCTTATCTTGATATAAAGCCAACATAAGCTAACAAATAACCCACTTGACAAATGGATTTTGCAATCAATTAACATGTCCACATGATCATGATCATGATCTATTGACGAAGATAATGCAGTCTAGGAACTCGTCATATATCACAATGCCTTGGATCTTCTCAGAAATGTGGAAAGAACCAGTGATAGAATTTGATTCCAATTTCTGAAATTTTGATTGATGACATGACAAGAGAAGATAATTTTCTATAGAAAATGACTAGCAATTATCATAAGATGCAATAATGTGGAGACCCATAATGATGACTGAGGCCTACAAATGCTTATTATTATCATAATAATGTGGAGAATTCTAAACTCCTTACACAAAGTTTAAAAAAAAAAAAATTTCTTTTTGGTATATTGGAGTTTTTTTTTTTTAGAAGAAGAGGAGGTCCCTTTTTATCGGTATTTTGTCAAATTAATGACTAATGAAATCTAAGGATATAACTAATGCTTTAACATAATGTAAAATAAAAGAGGAAAGTGGTTTGATACTTAGTACTTAATTCATTAATATCGTTAATGTTTGATTATTTGATATGTAATATAAATTAAAAAATTATTTTCTTTTAGTATAGAATTCCATCAGACATTGTAAGATTCACTTTTGAATTAAAATTTAATTTTAATTAATTATAAAAAAATTAAAATATTTTTAAGAGAAAAAAGGCTAATAAAATTTTAAAAACATAAAAAAAAAAAAATTATAAATTTCAAATTTCACTTATACAAAATTTTTTACATGTCTTAAGAAACCAAATAAATCCATTAATCTCATAAAATTTTTAATTTAATGGTCATATGTCATTATTATTGTTTATGAGATTAAAGTTGAAATATTTATGAGCAATTGTAAAATACAACTACTAAATTGAAGGTGGTTAACACCATAGCCGGGTTGATAGACAAAGAGCTCTGGGACCTGGAGGTCCCAGGTTCAATGGTGGGAGTTTGTTGATATTTGAATTTGTAGATGTAATTTGACTTTGCAATTGCAAATATTATGATTTTGTGAGATTTATGAATTTGTTTTTTTAGAGAAAGAATTATGAATTTATTTGGTTTCCTCATATGTGTAAAAAAAAATTGTATTAATGAAATTTGAGATTTATAAAATTTTTTAATTTTTTAAAATTTATTTTCCATTTTCTTTAAAAAATATTTTTAAATTTTTATAATGAATTAAAATTAAATTTTAATTTAAAAATGAGTCTTATGATATATGGTGGAAATTTATATAAGAGGAAAATATTTTCTTAACTTGTATAGTATGTCAAATGACCAAATATTAATAATGTTAGTAAATTTGGTACTTAAGTGTAGGGGTGAGCACGGATTTTAGAAATACCGTACTGAACCGAATTGAAAATCTCATTGACCATTTGATCATCCTCAAACCAAATTATACCAACAAAAATATTTTGGGACGGTTTTGGATCTCATTGTCATACTCGAACCGTACTGTATCGTACCATACCGAAATAACTGAAATATATATATAATAAGTTTATTATTTTTATTATTTTACATGAGTTGTTAATTGTTAATTCATAATAACTTTTTAAAAATATAGATAAAATTGTTAATTGTTAATTCATAATAACTTTTAAAAATATAGATAAAATATATTAATATATAATGTGTATAAAAATATGTGTATTTAAGAGAAAAAAGTTAAATATATTAATATATGTATTCAAGAGAAAAAAAATTTAAAAATATGGATAAAAGATTTTTTTTGAAACTAATATGGATAAAAAATATTAATATATAATATGTATAAAAATATATGTATTTAAAAATTTTCTTTTCTGGCATATGCAAATTTTTAAAGTACATTTTTAAGAAGTTTGTGAAGATTGATTAACGAAAAAAGATGATGAATATTTTATTTTGTAACAAAATTTATGTCATTGTGTGTACTTTTATAATTTTTTTTTATGAAACCTAATGAATATTTAAGTATTTAAATTTCTTTTATGAATTGTACTTTTATATTTTTTATATTATACTTTGTTTTTGAAAATTTTTTATTGATGAATTTTTGTTTTAGAATTGATTTCTCTGATGCCCGAATTGTACCAACTTAAATTGAATTGTACCGAAAGTACCGAATTCTCGAACTGAACTATTTCGAATTTTTGGAATAAGACAATACGGAAAATTTTTATATATGGGATGATTCTGGATCTCCAATTTTAAAATCTTCAATTGATGTGAACCACAAAGACTTACTTTGAGATCCAACGTCAGTATGCTTGGAAACGACTCCCTTGAAAAACCAAATCAAATTTGAAGAAGGTAAAACCACGACCCGTTGACGAATATGTGTCAAGAACCGTAGGTATAGAAGATGATTGCCACAAAGTTAACAATTTTGAAAAGTTCGAAAGATGATTTAAAGAGAACCAGAATTGGAGAGCAAATCTCACTAAATTTTTATTGAATAATCTGAATTAAAAAACTTTTTTTACAATAGAAAATAAGCCTATTTATAGAAAATAGGCTGCCTAACCAAAACAACCCTAATTTAGCTAGAACTAATGAAAATAATGCCTAATTAAAACCCTATACAGCCTTGCACGAATTTGGCTTTAAAAGATATAAGTTTGGTCCAAAATGTAACAACCTAAATAAAACTTGGAATTTAGAGATTTAATTAAGTTATTAAATTATTTAATTGTAATAATTTTCACATGTTTATTATGTGATAATGAGAGTTAATTATTAAGCACTAGAAGAATATCAATAAATAGGATTGATATTGGTATATTTAGAGAACTAATGTAAAGATAAAACAAGTTGTAAACATATAACTATTCTTTTTATGTAAATTTATTAAGGATGGAACATATGTATATTGGGTTAGAAACTACCATTAGGGGCCGGCCATGTTAAGTTGGGTAATAAGAAATTTAATTTTTGTTAAGTTAAAATTGAAGGGTGGAAGATGGAATTGTGGTGGGACTCAAATACACAAAAGTCAACATTTTGAATAGTTAGACATAAATTAGAATTATTAAGAGAAAATAATTAAAATTCTAAAAGAAAATGGGATGATTATCTACTTATGTATATATTAAATATTCAATAATAAACTTAATTATTATAGCCATTAGATCAAAGCAAACAAATCTACACCATCCAATTGTGATGACTTGGATATAAACTAGAAATTTCTCATCTTTTCTCTCATTTCTCATCACCAAATAGAAAACTTGAAGACACCAACTCTCCATATATACCATTTGGCCACTATAGGGTGTTCACCAAGGATTCAACAATTTTTAAGATAATTTCTAAATCTAAGCTTGAATTTCCATTATAGTATGACTAGGAGTGAGTTGTATGTTTGATTAGTGAAATTTCTCTTCCTTTCTTAATGAGTAATTCGGCCTATATAGTGAAGTGAAGGGGAAAATTTTATTTGTTTAAATTAAGTGCTAATTGAAGTGATGGGGAATTGGAGTTAAGGTTTATTGGATGGAAAGTTGAAAGAAATCAACAAAATGAAAAGTTAAAGAAAAGAATCCTAGGGTTTGGCCTATTGAAAGGTTTTTAATTTAATATTGTTTTGGTGAAATAAGTAATAAATTTAGCTCTCTAGAATGTCAATTAGATAATTTCTTAGTCAATTTAAAATTTGAACATAGAATAGAAAAGTTCCCAAATTTGGGAATTAGGTGAATTTGGAGATTTTGTCTTTAAATAGAATTAAATGTAATTGATGATATGAAAGTGATAAAATAAGTTTTAATTGAGTAAATTGAATTTTAATTAGAAGATTGAAGTAAGACTTTAGAAATTTGACTATGTAGAGTTCGGACATAGTAGACATGAGCAATGGAAATTGATGTTAATGTCATTGGTGTTTAAATTGAATCAATTAAGTATGAATTAGATATTTACATAAGTGATTAGAAATGAGAAGGAGTGAAATATAATTTCCCCAATTAGGGGTTAGTCAAAGTGAGAAATTGGAATTAAAGTTATTAAATTTCAATTGAATGTTAATTAGATGAAATAGTAATTAAATTAAAAATTGTGAATTATAATAACATTTTTCTCGAATTGGAATTTGACTATAGAAAATTGATAAAGTATGTAAATGGATTAAGGTAATTATAATAGTTACCTAAGCTTGTTAATAGAAGTAAAAGTTTATTAGTTTTGGACATTTCAAAGTAATGAAATGTTATTTAAATTGTAGACCAAAAGGATAAAGACAAAGGCAAGGCGAGTTCTACAGAGGGTCGTGAATTACCTTTTTTCTTGTGTTAAATAGTGGAGCAAAGGAGTTTTATAGTGAGTATTTAATAATATAATACCGTATATAGTATTTTTATTTGAGACCATATTTGATTGAATCACCCTGAATAACACTCCATTTTTCTGTTAATTGATAAAGGGTCATTTACAAGAAATAACCTCAATTATTGATCATTAAATTGCTACTGTTAATTTCAACTATTTATGTATTGAACTTGATCATTTACTGTAAAGCAGAAATACCCATCTGATATGGGTTTACATCAGACCTTGTGCACATGGTATGCCTGTGGATAGGGCGAGCGTATCTGAACCCTAACTATGAAGGGTAATCCTAGTCATAAGACCTAATCAGTCTTATGTAACTGTTTACTATTATTACTGGAGAGCAAATCTTAGGCTAGTACTCTCAATTTCACTGGGAGACATACCGTCTCCATTTACTGATTTCTGCTAAAAGAAAATACTACTGTATACCAAATTTGCATTGTTATTGTATATGATCTCATTGATTCTTATTAAATTTCTTCTACCGATATACTGAACCTATTTATTTATGTTACTGCCTTTATATTACATTATTATTTACTCATTGAGCCTGTCTCAAATTTTAGTGGTTTATTATTTTTTAGGAGCTCTAGAGAAGTCGGCAAGGTAACTTCCAAGTTCCAGTACTTCACTTAGAGATTGTCTTGCACTGGGATGTTTATATATATTTTGTTTGTTCTTCAGTAATTAGAGCTGCATGGTACTAAAGTAAATATTGTATAATTATTACCAGTGATCAACATAATATATTAGTAATGTATGTTGTAGTGTGTGTATTGGAGTTATTAATATTTGGTGTAAAAAAATTATAAGTATCGGAGTGTATGATTTGGATGGGTTTACTGGTTGAGATTCTGGGTAATGATTTATAGTTAAAGGAATTGCTAACTGGATTCTACGGGTTTTGGTGACTTTAAGTCTCCCTAAATCCTAGGATCGTCACACCCTAAAATGTGGGGTGTGACAGCAAGTATGGTAACATATTTTTCATTCATTGAGTTTACTCACTAATTGTTTTATATCTTTTCAGGAAAGCAGTAAATGTAAAGGTTAATCCTCAACTTCTTTATCTTGGGTATTCCATTGTGCATAGTAAAGATCTATATTTTGAACTGTATGAATATGTAAATAATTTTTTTTTTTTTTGTGTATGGATCAACTCTTAGAGCTCATGGGTTTGAGGATAGAATATTTAACTTGTATATATATATATATATATATATTAGGATACTTGATAAATATCGATGTTTAATAAGAAAAGATGAATACAGTATGTATTATATATTTAATGAAATGTTTGCTGTTATTGAAAATAATGGATTATAAGCCTGGAAAAAATTATAACAGATTGCCTATAGTGAGGATATAAGGTGGGAGTTAGAAGTATATTTTTCATTTGAAGGTTATGATCCTTGGGTAATGTTACAATTACTACCGTTATGCTGTCAAAATTATTTTAGATTAATAGTGTTAATGGGTTCTACTGATTTAAGTGATCTTAAGTCTTCTTGTACCTTAGGACCATCACATCTCAAAAACGGGATGTGATAGCGTTTTTCAGTGAATCTAGGGAGAGTGAGTTGACACCATCGACAGTTCTGGAATTAGCAGTTTGTGATCTACAAGATGGTGTGAACGGCTCCCCCATCTGCCACCATTGGTATCGGCATGTTGCCGAAAGGTCATCGACTAGTCATTGGCGAGTGAACGTCACACGCCACTGTGACTTTGAACTAGTAGTAACATGGATTCCACACGTAGGTTGTGATTTAGAGGCTAGTTCATAGAAATTTGATTCTGGTAAGCCGAAAATGTTTTTCCTATTAATTTAGTTACGGTGTTTTAAATGTTCGAAAAATGAGTACCTTGCATGTAATTGTATGGATCAGGGTTAAATTAATAATTAATAATTTATTATGAAATTGTTTGAGATAAATTGATATCATAAAAAATTTTCTTTTAATTATATAGTTGGTTATTATTAAAGTAGATTTAATTAAAGAAATTGTATATATCTTATGATTATGAAATATTTGGGGTGAGTTAATTTTATAAGATTGGTACCGAATTATTTCATACTTGTTTATATATATATATATAGTTAAAATGTTTTAAGTGAATTAAATTGATATGAAAGGGTTAAGAAATGTAAATTTTGATATTTGAGTCGTCAACTCAAATAAATGTTTTTATTGAGCTATATGCTAGTATATGAGTATAAAATTATGATTTAAAGGATTTGTATTGATTTTAAATGGTTTATAAACTAAATTAGTTTTATTAATAAGGTGTTTATTTGTATAATGAGTTATCAAAGGGATTTTAAAGAAAATAATGTTTTTCTTTTGATACATAATTATTCAAATAATTTCTAGAATTTTTATATTGTTGAATTATTTTGCTAAGTAAATTGTTTTTAAACAATATTGTATGATTTAAAGAAATTAAATTTATTACAAGTAAAGTTTGCTTATATAAGCTATTAAAAAGTTTTAAGAGAATAATTTTAAGAAAATGATTTTAAGAAATCAAGAAAAGTTTATAATTTTATATATAATACTTTAAAAAGTTTTTAGTTATTACCCTTTTTTCAATAAAATTATTTTTAAGTAAATTACTTTTATATAATATTTTAATTTTGTCAATAATCTTCCTTGTATATATATATGTATGATTGAGTTGACTTTTTGAAAATGATGATGTGATGATGTTTTATGATTATGTATATATGATTGGAGAATTGAGGTTGCTTGATAATGTATGAGTATGGAGGCCTAGACGTGTAGTTGAGTTATTGTTGATTTTTGTGAGCCTTGCAGGCTTTCTAGAAGTTTTTATTTCTTTTGTTTAAGTGGGGTGATGTCCTAGTTATAGGGCAGATTCTACTGAAATTTCGATAGAATCCTAAGAGTCGTTTGGGTTGTTCTTGTTTTCATAATCTTCGTATGTTAAACAGTATTGGTGTTTTAGGCATCTTCCTAGCTACTAGATGCTAAACACTCCGAGAGGAGCTAATTTATATTTTGTTAAGTTTGTGAGTGATACTTTCTAATATGTTTTCCTACTTATCATACTTTTTTTGTATGTTATATATATATATATATATATATATATATATATATATATATATATATATATATATAATTATGCACTACGAATGCATAAAGACATCCTAGCATATCATTGTGAATGTTGCATTATGAAATATGTTACTGATTACATGTGGATGTTTGCATGGGATTAGGATGACATAGGACCACATAGTGTTTTGATTACGATTATGAGTATGTTATGATGATTGATGTATGATTATGATGATGATGTTATAGGGATAACCTAGCTTGAGTTGGTCTCGCCGTGGCCCTTAGACATGGATAAGAGAGTATAGGGTTGCCTGGTTAGAGCTGGACTCACCATGACCCCGTAGTTTGGATTTAAGAGAGACAAGGTAGGGGGTTGGCTCCACATATTGAGGTTTAGAGCTGTTCCTATCGACTAATTCTCATCCTTGTATGATTATATGATTATTTGTATGTTTGGCACGATGCATGAGCATTCTTATAAATAGTACGAGGGTAGGACACCAGGTTTGTATATTGGATTATATCTCACACTGAGTTGAGACGCTCACTCTTGTCTCCCTATTTTTTCTAGGTTGCTGGTTGAGCTCGAGAAGTAAATTGTAGTTGAGTTATTCATGCCCTTCATTCCTCGGCAGTGAAGTTTTTTTTTTATACAGTTATGTAATTATTTTCATTTTGATGTATAATATAAATTCTAGAACTCTGCATTGGTATTTTGTTATATGTGATTTATGTATAATTATATTGAGTTTGGAGGAAGTTTGAGTTTTGCTTTCTAGTTGATGTGATTTTTTTTAAGCAGGAACCAGATAATAATGATGTTGATATGATTAATGTTGTAACCCAGTGTGGGATTATTCTTTTTTGAATTGATGTTTGGTTGCTTCTGCTTAATAGGTGGGCTCATAGCCCTATTCTGTAATAGTTACAGCTGTCACATTGTAATTTTATAGTTTAGTGGTTAGTCAGGCTTACTACGGGTTCCAGAAGTCTTATGCTTTCTCATTTTCTAGTGCCGGTCAAGTGTCCTTAGGTTCGGGTTGTGACAATAAATTTAATTAAATATCTACCTTTTAAATTCCTTGTTTTTTCTCATATATAACTCATTTATAAATAAAGCTATTTGTGTGTATTTATTACTTCTTAACTAGTGTCATTATAATTATAATTTTGCAACCGTTTATAAAATCCCTTAACAAAATACATTAATTTTGCATTATAATAATTTTAATTAAGGGAGGCAATATTGGCACTCTCTTTTTAGTTTCTAGCACTCCTATTAATTTTTCATTATTAAACTTGACTAAAATACCCTTATTCTATTTAAGTTAATAATTCTTATAAGGAAAAGAAGATTTAATTTCCATTTCCTTATATATATATTTTTATTATTATTACTTTTAATATATAGAAATATTATTGTCTATATTTTATAGAAAAATATATATCAACCGACACTAAGTCTCTTCAGCCTAGGGTTACTATCTTCATATTTTTCTAAAAAATAAAAAATATAAACAACAATATTTCTATGTATTAAAAGTAATAATAATAAAAAATATATATATAAGGAAATGAAAATTAAGTCTTCCTTCCTTATAAGAATCATTAATTTAAATAGAATAAGGGTATTTTAATCAAGTTTAATAATGAAAAAGCTAATAGGAGTATCGAAAACTAAAAGGTGAGAGCCAATATCACCTCCTTTAATTAATTATTGTTATGAAACTTCTGACATTGTAAGTGAAAAAGCAATGATGGGCACATGTATGATTATAATGAAGGAAGTCACACAAAATACCTTATATTTTTTCAATTAAAAATAAATTAAGATGGCAACACCTAAAAATTAATTTTCAAAAATCAATCAAATAAGCGCGAGTGTTTTATTGGTGAGACTAAATCCAAATGAGCATTTCGATCTCTTAGCGGATTGAACCGGTGCTCGGGCGAGACCTCACAATTACTCATCTTAATAAACAACTTATTTTGCTCCAGACTTGTGTGATCACCTTTACTTTGAATTCACGGTTTATTGCAACTGTAATACCCCAAATTCATGTGTACTTTTATTTGATCATGAGAATGAGCTATAAGTTGTGTTCATAAGTATTATGAGTAGTATTTATGTGTTAAGTGATGTATGCATGAGTATAAGTTAAAATTATGAGTATTGAAGGCTGAATTGCTAAGTGGAGCTACAAGGCTTAAATCGTGCCCACGACAAGGAAGTCGCGACCGCGATATGTATTTCAGGTCTAATATTGTGACCGCAACGCCGCCCGCGAACCTCTCTGTCTGATTTGGATACCAGAATGAACAGTCATGTGAACAGTAGAGCATAATGACCGTGAGGCTTATGTAGCGACCGCAATTGAGGAATCGCAACCGCGACACGCCTGTCGCGACCGCTACTTCCATCGAGGGCAGAATCTGGAAATCGGCTTTAAATAGAGAATTAAGAGCCCATTTCATTTTCACTCCAAATTTCAGATCTCCAAACCCATCTTTCTCTCAAGAATTCCTCATCCACTCATATTAAAGGCTTAAAAACTTCATTAATTGCTCCAACTAAAGGATCTAGGGTTTTAATTAATCAACCTTTCATCCATTGTTGAAGCATTTCTTGAAGAGGTGAGTTAGGGTTTTGGTTTTCATTGAATTTATTCTTCTCCATTGTTATAATCTGTGTTTGGGGAAGGGAATAGAGTTAGAAATCATGAGTTTAGCATGAGTATGGTGATTTAAGAGCGTGAGTTATGTGTATTGATAATTTGTATATATTATGTGTATAGTTCCTCTTAGAAGATTTGATGATCATGAGGAGCTTGATGAATTGAGGTGATTAAGGAGCTTCTAAAAGATATTAGAGCATTCTTTTTGGTTAAGGTGAGTAGAAAATATACTACTATTCTTGTATTTGAATTCCTAAGGCATAATTCCTAATTTTTCTTACAAGCTACCATGAGTATGAGTATATGAGAAAAATTTATTGAACCCTATTGTTTCATTAAATTTTACAAGTTCTTAATTAGCCATTTGCTAATTATTATCTTTATGTGAACCATATGTTATTATATGTTTATGAGCATGAGAACCATTTGAACCATATGAGCTATTTGTTTATGAGAACCTAAATTATTCTATCTATATATGATAATCTTAATGGTGTAGAAATTCCCTACTAATGTGGGTTAATCATTAGA
>CATKHJ010464691.1:0-35792 GCA_949750685.1 Vernicia montana
ACATATTTTTATCAAAAACAGTGAACAACTTTTTACCTCCTATTCATACTGTTGATGGTAGCAAAATGAATATCAATCATGTTGGAAATATTTCTTCCCCAAATTTGAGTTTACCTGATACGTATCTAGTACCTTCCCTAACTGTTGATCTCATCTCTGTAGGCCAATTGTGTGATCAATGATTAACTATCATTTTTTCTTCCAATGGTTGTCAGGTACAGAACCCGCGGACGGGACGTTTTCTGGGGGGTGAACGGAAGATCGGGAGGCTGTTTGAACTCACTTCTCTCCAAATTCCTCAAAATGCTCTCTCTATTACAACCAGTTTTTCTCCTTTATTCCAATGGCATTTGCGCTTGAATCATGCCTCGCTCAGTAAACTTCGTCCTTTAATTTTCCAGTGGTGTTTTAGGAAATGTTAAACCAGTTGAACTTCAATGTACTCACTGTCAACTTGCAAAACAACCTGCTTTGTCATTCAAAAATAATAACTCTCGTAGTAATATTCCATTTGGCTTAGTTCACTCTGATATTTGGGGACCCTCTTCTACCCCCACTGTTGGTGGTAATCGATATTTTGTTGTTTTTATTGATGATTACTCACGTTTTACCTGGCTCTTTTGTATGAAAAATAGATCTGAACTTCCTAGTATCTATATTCAATTTGCAAAGATGGTCCAAACACAATTTTCACGCCAGATAAAAATCTTTCGGACTGATAATGCTATGGAATACAAGGAGTCCAGTCTTTTACAGTTCCTTCATGCTCAAGGAACTTTAATTCAACGATCTTGTCCTCATACATCCCAACAAAATGGTAGAGCTGAACGAAAACATCGTCATATTTTAGATTCTATCCGAGCTCTACTTCTATCCTCTGGTAGTCCTGAAAAATTTTGGGGAGAAGCTGCTTTAACTACTGTTTATACTAATAAATCACCTACCATTGACAAATGATCTAACAACCATTGACAAATATACCAAATGTATATTTACAGCTAATATTACAGCTAACAAGTTGCAATAGTAATTAAGATGAAATATCAATATACACATGTTTCTAAGACATGATGAGCATCTCCAACATTGAAGACATATTATCTTGGGTTGCAAACTTGCAATAATTGCAAAATTAAAAGAAACAAAGTAATTGAGATGAGATGATGACGATATATTTCTTTGTTCTTTTGCTTGTTAAAATGGATGCCAAGATAGCTTATTTTGTACTATAACAGGGTTGAAATCAAAGTAATCTAATCTAAATCAAAACTAGCTAGAGATACTTAATTCCAATATTAGTGAAAATAATTAATTTATATGGAAGAATTAATATCAAATATATAGTAGTAAGTAGCTAGGCAATATCATATATATCTGCATGTGTACTCCCATGTGAAATTAGTAAATATATATATATAAGTGAAACAATATTCTTGTTTAGCTAGCTAAAAATTTGAAAACTCACTTAAATATCTTTTCAAGTTATTTTTTACAATATGAGATATACTCAATAATTAATTAGATGAAATAATAGCATACTCAAATCTAGTATTCGATATGTACATACATTATATGATATGAGCAATAAATTTATATTTGAATTTTCTTTTCATAATATTTATAAAATTTTTGATGAAATAAATATTTGATTATAAATTCATCGGTTTAATATTATCTACTGACAAATATTAATAAAATATTTTCCTTTTTATCATCCAAATATTATTTTCAATTTTGCATTAATTGCCATTTGTCTCAAGGAAAAAAAAAAAAAAAAAAAAAAAAAGCAGCAAAGGGGACAAGGAAATCAAGTGGATGCAATCTTTTATATATATATATATATGGTAATGGAAATCCTTCTAAAGTTGAGTAGCTATAATTGTATGAAACTTGTAAGACCCACTTCCTTTATATTCAACCAAATATAACTGCAGCATTCTATAGTTGGCTTTGATGGAAATTAATGAAATATATATATATATAGATAGATAGATCATAGATATGCTCCTTTTTGTGCTAAAAATGGCCATCAACACCTCCTTTTTTACAATTTTTCTACGTTAAATTGAGAATATTTTATTGAAATTCAACCCAACTAGTTGCTGATGAGATTAATTAAATCAAAATTAATTTATATATTTTATTTAATCATTAAAATATAAAAACATAACATATATTATATAAAGAAGTATTAAAATAAAAAAATTTAATTTAATTTAATTTTTTTACAATAATTTTCAATTATATTAATAAAGTATTAAACTATATCAGTCCAACGAGTAACTATATGTTATAAATTTAAGTCACTAAATTTGAAAAAACTAAAAAAAAGGTTTTCTAAAAGTAAAGAAATTTCATTGGATAAACATGATTTAGGTAGATGGCAAATTGAAACTTTTGACGATTTGCACCAAGAAAAGGGAAAAATCATATAAAAGATTAATTAATTATCTCATGAGATGATGAAGATCTTTTAGAGAAGATTGAGAAGATCCTAGAAAATTTGAGGATCTTGATTCTTGACCATATGTCTGGTATCTTGACTACTCCTCTTAACTTCAAAAACATCTTTGGAAAAACTCAAGAGCCACACATTGATCATTATTAAGACCAAAAGGTAAAGACATTAATCATCATTTAATTTCATTGGTTTTAATTAAAATTAAACTAATGGGTATTTATTGCAGCACTTTATATATATATATATATATATATATATATATATATATATATATATATATATAGAATTATTATTATTGTATAATTGATTAGGTTAAAAAAAATGGAATGGAGAATTAATAAGGTAGGAATATAAAAAAAAAAAAAAAAAAAAAAAAAAAAAAAGTAGGACCTTATTAATTTCCTTATATGTGAAAGAATTCATATATCACTATCAGATGCTATAATGAATGAGCCTATAGTTTAAGCTACAGTAAAGTATTTAATAATTAAGGTTTAGGGAAGCTAAGTATAATTTTTTGACTAATAGGATAAATCTTATAATCCGTTTAGTATACGGATTCATAATCCTTAAAATTAGCAAATAATGAAATTAATAATTTATTAAGTCTAACTTGAATCATATGTATCAAACATAGTGTTATTTACTAATATTGTAACTTAATTAAGCAATCTCATATAACAAACAGACTGTTAAGGTTTAGGGAAGCTAACTATAATTTTTTGAGTAATAGGGATGGATTAAATCAATTAAACCTTTTGTACGTAATTTTAGGTTGTAATATCAACAGTGATGTGTTTTTCTGTATGGAGATATTTAGGATTCAAGTTTAATTAACCTCTTTTAAATAGTTTATTTGATCATCTTTACAGTTTGTTAATTACTAATAAAAGAATAAATATAGTGGTTAATATACAAACTTGATTCTATGATTTTTTTTTTTTTTTTCTTGTTGTAGGTAATATATACATCATGCATCATCACATATAATTATATCAATTATAATTGGATAATGTCAAAATTAATATTAAAATAATAACTCAATAAGGATGAAAATATAACTTAAAAATAAATTTAAATTAATTCTATTATATTGAAATGCGTTAAAGAATGATAGTAAATATTTAATTATTATAAATTTTAATCATACAAGTGAATGTGAAAATTTAAATTTGATTATTATTAAATAATGTGTCTCAATCTAATAAAATTAATTTATAAATAACATGATGATAAGCTGTTTACCTAAGAATTTCTCATTCTATTGGGATTTATTTCTCTGCTCTAGATCTAGGTTGCTAACACTTTGATTAATTTCATGTCAAGTCCTACTACTGAATAAGCTCTTAAACTTTGATTTTTGGTAAAACTGAAGCTGGGCCTTCTCATACCCAATTAACCAATCATTAATTACTTTTGACAAAACATGTTTGTTTAGGAGTATAAATGAATAATGATAATTTTTTTCTGACTTCCTAGTATGTTAAGATTAATAATATAAATCTTGCCTAAATTGCTTTAAAAAATCTTAATTAATTAGCAAACTAGCTAGCTAGTTCTAGACTATATATGACCAATGTATATCTACTCCACTAAACAATGAAGTAGATAGGTGGGAGATCAAGAGAGCTCCAAAGAGACAATTCACCGCTTTCACCTTCTTTGCTTGAAGAAGAAGAAGATGAAGAAGAAGAGCCCATTGCTACTTGTTCTTGTAGTACTACCTTCTCCTCCATTTTCTTCTCTTCATTTTCACTACTCTTATTAGCCATTCCTGCAGATGATTCAAGCTTGAACCTTAAACACTCCGATACTCCATTATAGGCATAAAGAGAAGCTGAGAACTTACGTTCATAGTTTAGTCTCTTCATTACCTCTCTCACCATTGATTGCTCATTATCACCATCATCTTGCAGCTGCTCCATTAACTGTTCTGCTATATCAAATGCAGAACAGTTATAAAAATTATCTGATGATGCATAATCTTCAATAGGAAAATCTATCCGAAACTCTTCTTCTTGTTCTTGATATTTTTCCATTTTCTCCTCTCCATTTTCTTGATCAAATATATTATAATCCAAGTTCAAGTTCCTCTCCTCTGTTTCCTCTGTTTTGAAGAAATTTGATTCAAAACAAGTACTAGTATTACTACAATCCCCAGAATCAGAAAGATTCAAGACATTATCCAACTGGGTTTTTTTTAATTTTCTTGATTCTTGATTATTCTTTCCTTCTTTTAGCCTTTGCAATAGAGATTTGGTGATTTTTGAAGGAAGGGTAGGCTTCGAATAAGAGCCAGGACAGAAATTTGTTCTTGTATTAGCTCCACGAAGCAAGCAAGCAGCTTCATCATAAGCTCTTGCAGCTTCTTCAGCAGTATCATATGTGCCTAACCAAACTCTAATTTTTTGTATAGTGTCTTTAATCTCAGCCACCCATCGCCCCGAAGGCCGCTGCCGGACTCCGACGTATCTTTTTCGAGCTCTCAAAGCTCCACCAAGAGCTGCAGCCTCCTCCATTACTTGGTCCCAAGCCATGCCTTCTTTAATCTGTTCATCACCTTCATTACTAGCCGTTGCTGCCTTTCTCTTCCTCATAATTAATGGCTTAATTAGTGTGTTTAACTAATGATTAGATTAGTAATCTTATTGTTGCATTTACATAAACAAATATATAAATGATATTTGGTTACTCTCTAGTTTTACGTTAGTGTATATATAGAGAAGAGTAGAAATTGTTTAGCAGATTGATTAATTAAAACTTAAAAAGCTGTATTTTGTAAGAGAGTTTTACTGCTTGTATCTATCTTTTTGTTCGGCCACATGTATCTATATAAATTTTTTAATTCAATGGAAAATTTTAAAATTTTATTATTCTATTATCAATTATCAAATGTATTTAGGATGAAATCACATACTGAAATCGATGATATGAAAGATGAATTTTATTAAATATGTAGAATTTTTAGATATTTGATTTTGTGTAATTTCAAAGGAGAAAGGAGATTTGAATTCGAATAATAACTAGTCGATACTTTGTGCAATTTTAATTATATTTTTATCTAATTTGTATTTTTGAAAAAATATTTTAATAAATGTGATTATTATTATTTTTTATTAAATTTAAATATTATGTTTTGATAATTTTGAATATTAATATAAAAATATATATATATACCAAGTTTATTATATATGAACTAGCTGAAAAAATAATGTCACCCCATATAAATTTTTTGTTATTTTTAAATTATTTAAATTATTATATTAACTCTCCTAGTTAATGTTAAATAAAATAAATTTAAAATTATTATATTAATTTATGAAGTTAAATTTTTTTTTTATTGTCTATATATATATATAATGAAGAATATTTATAAATTATAAGAGGTGATATTAAGACATTAACTAGAAAGATAAATTTGTCAAATTAATAAATGATTTTACTATCCCATAATAATTTGTGCTCAAGCAATAACATCACTTTTCATATATATTAGTTTATATAAATTTTAATTAAGGATTTTAAAAAATACAATAATGTGATAAAAAAATTTGATGAAGCAACTTCATATAATATTAGTTTTTAGAAGAGTTACTTGAGATATAGTAAAAACTTAACTTTTATTGCATATATAAAATTATAATATATTTTATTTTGATAGTTGATTACATTGGAATTAATAATTAAATTAATTTATTATTTTCTATATTTATCTATTATATTAATAATTTTAACATTTCAATATAAAATTATTAATATATAATAAAAAAAAAATTTACAAAATTAATTGAGGAATTTTATTTTGAGATTTCCCTTTCAGAAGGAAGGTAGAAGAGAATTCTGGAATATATGCTACTAATTAGACCAAGTCAGACTATATCTATATGTATAAAATTAAAATGTGAATATGATATGATGTGACATTCCATATATTTTATAGGAAATAATTAATTTTCATTCTAATTTCTTTTCATTTTGCAATGATAATGATGTGTTGTTTGTTTTGGAGGAATTTAATATATAGAATATAGAATCAACCCTTAATTAAATAATAAAAAAATATTAATTAATTAATCTCTCCTGCATTGTAAAAAAATTAATCTGGTTAAAGGGACATATAATGATATAATATTAATTATATTGTAGAATTGCGTTTGTTACAATGCACTAATTAAGATTAATTTTAAACTTGATCAATCGTTATTTTCAACTTGATCAATCGTTATTTTTTCCTTCTCCCACCAATATATACAAAACCATCAACTTCACAAAAGTAGAGCAATCGTTGTTAGAATTAAAATACACATTTTTTTTCTTTTTCTTTTCCTTTTTTTTTTTTTTTTTATCAGAGATATCATACAACTCAATTCTTTTATGAACATAAATATGGTAAGAGATGAACCTGAGACGAGTGACAGAGGCAATTAAAATTTTAAAATGAGACTGAATTTTTATATCATAATTTACATTAAAATGTTATATATAATCAAGCTAATTTCTATATGTTTTCAGAAAAAATTTCACTTAAAAAATAAGAAAGACCAAATTCAATATATAGCTAAATTCTAAAAAACTTGCATTTTGGAGGCTAAGGAGTTCATAGTGCCTGGTGGCAAAACTTGAACTTTATATTTGGAGGGATCAAATCAAAAGTATTTCATTGAACTATAATAAAATATTTTTTATTTTTTTGGGCACAAATATTGAAAATATAACTGAATTTTTTAAAAAATAAATTAATATATTATTAAAATTTTCAAACTTTGAAGAACTACGACTTCTTCATGTCCCCACAAAAATCCACCAATGCCATTCCCCTCCATCAATGCCTAAGACCTCTCAAGTGTCATGGCCTCAGCTTTCATCTTGCCAAAACCTCATTGCCTCATTGGCAAGTTAAATGAAATAATTGATAAATTAATTAGTATAAGTTAATATATCATTTAGACAATTCATAATTATAATGAAATAAAAAAAATGTTATATATTGGAATATATAGTGGATGTTTGGTTTAACTGTTAGAAGTTAGCTGATAATTTTTTAACTCTCAACAGTTAAATTAATCCGTTTGATAAAGAAAATAAAACAGTAAGTGATAGCTATTTTGAAAGTCCAAATAATTTATATTTTGTAAAGTTTCATTTTAAAACTTTTTCATAATAGTTAATAATTGATTTAAATTTAAATTATTTTACCCCTATAAAATTATTATTAATAAGAATATTTTTCAAATTAATTTTTATAGTTAATTTTTATATAACTATAATGATAATAAATAATTATTAAAATATTATAAATAATATTTGTAAAAATAATCATATTCATGTTTAGAAGAAAAAAAATATAATTATATAATAAAATAATTAATTATAATTTTTCAACTACTAATTTTATCATTCTTGCTATTTTTATATCACACGTTAAAAAAATTAATTAAGATATATAATAATATATTAAAAATAAACTATACCCTTAATTCTCATTTAACATTTTAACAATAACAACTAATAAAATTTTATCAAACGATTATATTTTTCAATTATCAACTAACAGCTAAATCAAACAGACATACCTCAAAAAAACCATGGTTGTATTCAAATAGCTCAAAATAAAGTTAGAAAATATAAATATAAATAATACAAAAGGTAAATCAAATTAAAAAAAAAATCTTTTATTAATATCTTATTGTAGTAGAATAAAAATTTTTTCTTTTATGAAATAATTGAATGATTTTTATTTTTCTATTTATTTTTAGTTTTTTTGAGTATTGAGAAGGGGAGTTTAATATGGGTTGTTTTGTCCTAATGAGTATATGTTTTATTACACTTTTTAGTTTTTATGAATTTTATAAGACTTACCTCTTTAATTTTTCTAAAAAGCAGTTTATTTATACAAAATTACAAATATTAGAAAAATTATAAGGGACAAAAATTGCATTATGGTTTGAACTTTAATCAATAAGCTATATGGTTTAGCTCTTAAATTGAAAATTTCGATAAACAAAACGAGTAGTAAATTTGCATTTTAACCGTACTAATCCTTAAAATTTACTTTATCAGATTAAAATAAAAAAATGCAGCGTGATTTGTAAATTTATATAGTAGTTGAAGGGCTGCCAGGAAAATTATGCTAGAGTCAGTCTGAACTTACCTATGTGGAATTCTTCAATTTGTAATTTAGATTTAGAACTTAGTTTTTTGCTTTTTCAAATAGATTGATTGGTTGTGATTCTTATAATATTACCAGTAAATATACATAACATATATGATATTAGTAAATATTCTGTTCATTTCACAATAATTATCGTTTTAGGAAGATGCACATATATTAAAAAATCTATTAAATACTTTTAATTTTAATTAATATGGACAAATATACCCTTATTTTTTCTCACTAAATAAGAAAAAACATATGAAATATTGGAATTGGAATGAGAGTAAAGTTGGAAAAAAAAATTAATAAATGCTGCATTGAACTCTTAAAACGATAATTATATTGAAACAAAATTATTTTTTTAAAAAGACATTTATTGATAATCGGAGGAAGTATATTATAAAAACAGGCAGAAGGAGATGAGAACGGGGGAAAAAAAAAAAAAAAATGGAGGAGATAAAAAAAAAGTACAGTCACTGACCCAATTATGACTTGAGTAAAAAAGATTGCTGACTTTCACAATATGAGATCAGGCATTCACTCTAAAAAGTACCAAGAAAAAAACATTCAACTGCATGGATATTTGCTTGTCTTCAAATGCATGCAACTACCCATGCTTTCACTTCCGTATCAGAAGAAAACAAATTAATAAATGTAAACAAAAAAGAAAATGAAGGAGAAGAAGAGAGATAAAGAAGCAAGTCTCTATCTTGCTTGCTTACCCACTGGCACTCTCAGTTGCATTGCTCAGCAATCCATTGTCTGTTTCTGAGTTCCATTTCTAGTCTTTTTTTTTTTTTTTTTTTTCTTTGTTGCGTTGGTAACCAAGATTTTTAATATATATAATATATCTTGCAAGTCTTTGCCATGACAAATCCCACTTAAGCTAAAAGCTGAGATACTAATTCTTCCTTATAATAATTCTTCTTTGAAAGATGTGCAGTAAATCACAAAACCAGGGAACTGTTCGCCTGGCAAAGGCCAATGCAACAAGAGACGTATCAGCCCGATGCTCCACGGACTTATATATTCCTCTTATGCGTTTTTAGTGTTTTTTTTTTTTTTTTTTTTTTTTTAATCTGTAAACTCCTAGAGATTAACACCACCCATGAACCCTGGTAACACATTCCAGGCTTAGCCCTTTCTGATTTTTTATTTGTTATTTGCTCATGTACCTAAATGTGAGTGCAAGCAGTGAACGACCTACATAGAATTCAAGAGGGCATTGGCCCCTGAAATTTTAAAAAATATCCAGAGTTATTATAGTGATTTTAAAATCCCTAATTTATTTATTTATTTATTTTTTTTTTTTTTTGTCTTTACCTTTGCTTTTTTATTTTGACTTTTCTTATTCTATATTTCTACTCCACTGCTTTAAAATTTTTGCCTTTTCATTTAATCATCAATATTCATTATAGAATTAACTTTTTGTTAAAGACAAATTTTTGAGTTTTAAGATAAAATTTTTATATTAGTTTATAAATTTTTTTTGTTGGATTTATTTTAATTTATTTGATTATTTATAATATCAATAATTAGGGAGCAAAATTTTCTTATTTTGGCTTAAAAATTTGAGGATAGAGATTATTTGTTTTAATTTCTTTGCTGATTTGTTACATCAATAATTATTTGATTATTTATTATATCAATGAAATGGATTACAGTAAAGAAATTTAGTTCTAAAATTATTTCTTTTAATTTTTTTTTATTGGTTTGCTATCTTAACATAGTTTTACTAACTATATGAATTCTGAAACTTGTTTATTTTTTTATTTTATCTCTTTAAATGAAAATAAATAAACTATAAAATTTTATCATAAAGTAATAAGTTTACTCAAGTATAAGATAGAAAAATTTTGATCAATATTATGTAATTATGTTAATTTATCGACTTTTATGAAAATATTATTATTACTTTATAATTTTATTTTACATCTTTATTTTTAGAGCTAATTATATTATTTTATTTTTATATTTTTTTAATTAGACTCCCTAAATAAAATTTCTGCGTCTGTCACTAAGTGCAAGGTATGCTAAAAAAAAAATTGTGAGTACATGCACTATTTTTATGTGCACCAAATATACTAAATAATTTCTCCATATATATATATATATATATATATATATATATATATATATAAAAAGTAAAAGCTAAACTTTACTGTAGTTTATAAAAATTTTTGCATCAAATAACTTTCTCAAAAAATAAATTTATATTTATATGAAATCATTTCAATTTTTTCTTCAATCATCATCAACATTTTCACCTATAATAAGTCTCTTTCTCTCACAAGTTAAAAGATGGACAATCCGTACAACAACCATGAGTTTGGCAAGTGCAAAGTGCGGACCTGCCACAAGTACTCTTTAACACAGAGAAAAACAAACCCACCTATCAGCAAAGTTTGACCATTTATTTGTCAATATTTTCTCTAAAATATTCTTGTTGCTTTAATAGGCCATGCTAAATATATAAAATATGAGTTTGAGTAGTCTCACATCCATTAATTACACATAATATGAATGGCCTATCGTAAGGTAATCCAATCAAGACCATTTTATGGGTAAAATTCAACTTGGCATAGGACTCTTACCTTTAACTTTACCTTTCCTTTACCCTTGATCCTAGGGCCCAGAGAATTTAACAGGCCCCTCCTTAAAACAACAGCCATGAGTTTGGCAAAGCGTAAAATCAATTCCATCTCTTTTTTTCCACAAAACAAAATTGACAAAATCCACCTTCACTTGAATGTCTTAAGGAGAGAGCTATAGAGAGGACTACAGCTTTCTAATAATTGTATCATTGTCAGGAGTCCATGTGAAGCTTCCCAATGCTAGCAAAAATCTTCATAAAACTACACACGACTTTAAAATAACAGGAAAGAACTATTCCATCATGTATGCGTACTCATCTGGAGGCTTGTCAAACAAGATGAGGTAGCCCCACTTGTATCTAATATCTATATCCATAATTCGAACTTGATGCATCTTAAATTGAAATCTAAAATTTTGGCGACCAGGCTGCCCCTAGTGAGGGACAATTATCTATCATAATTATTATCACCTAAATGAGCTTCAAGGGTGTCTGTGTTAAGGTGATATTTCAGCACATACAACTATGAAACAAAGCTTTGACTTGCAATCCTCCTACCGCCCATGTTCTTTCCATCCAAAACCTCTGTAGGATGGAAAGGATCACAAATGATATGGAATGCCAGTTAGTGATCATCAACTAAATTAACATAGTGGATTTCATGATCATTAATGCTCATAATATTGGCATTCTGCAGTTCAAGACCCTTATCAGATAACAATTATTTCGGCAACTAAAACCATAGAAATTTATATTGTCAATGTTTTAAGGGGACAAATAGACAAAACATAGATCAGTCTCTTTTATCTTATATTTCCAACTTTTTGAAGCTACAAAATAGTTTCAGCTATCTGCCGATATTAGAGTTGAGTTCTCAGCCTAACCAATTCATCATCTCTATATAGAATATCATAATAGCACTAGAATTGCAGATTTTATGCACAGAACATGAAGTACTCCTATAATATGCGCACTAAAGAACCAAGCACAACCAACTTCCTTAAAATAAGCATGTGCTATTGGACTGCCATTTTAGGCCATGCTTTTTGACTTTCACCACACCTGATTTTTATAGTTAATTGACCAGTAACAATCACAACAAACAAAAGAAGATATTAAATAGTTAGATACATGGAAAGAAATTAGCTGATTAGAGTAAGTTTTTAAGATGCCTTGCAAAAATTCAAAATGTGTCCTGCAAATTAAGCCATCTTAAGGGCAATAGTATGACAGCAATGTGCCAGTGTTTTATTCCTGACAAGGATAAAATGACATTTCACGCATCAACTTGCATGCTAATAAAGAATGGAGTTAATCCCATGCTTGCCTTTACTAATACCTCAGAGTTAATTTACAAATACAATTACATTGAAAAAAAAAAAAAAAAAAACCATAAACATCTATGAAAAATGCTTTTCACTTGGCACAAGCTTATGGCAAAACAAATATGCCATTACTCAAACAAAACGGTAGTAGATAGCAAACATCATTACAATAAAAATATAGTCATACCTTAGGTTCGAACATTTTCTGACGATATAAGAGGAGTGTTAAGATTGTCAGTGGCTGCAGAGTACTGAATTGGCATTAGAGCTGGTTCTTGATAGGCAGTGACCAAATGGTTGAAAAATTCTGCCATTGCAGAGTCATTCTCTTCCTGCCTGTCCCTTTTTAGTAAAACCTGAAAACATAAACCTACTCTGGTCAACAATTGGGTGGATCTAACCAGCATGGAAAAGAGAACTATTACCCCTTTGGGCATAAGGTGAAAAGAGCATGGTATAACATACCTCAGCAGAGTAGGCAACAAAAATGGGTAGAAAGCGTTTCCGACAGTACTCATTAAAGAGCAGTGTAAGGACTGGAAGAGGAAAAATTAAGGTTGATGCAATAGAGAGCTTCTTTAGTGTAAATATTCCTATTGCAATTGCATGCATGAGTACCAGAGAGAATATCATCGAATTGTGCACAATAGGCCAAAACTTCCCCGCAGTCTCATACTTAGGCGCATATACATTTATGAACTGTGATATACATTAGCAGAGCATCAACTCCATCTGGAAACATGTAAGGATCTAATACTAACATAAAAATCTTTAGAATTTAAGCGATGCAGAGCAGTGACAAAGAATTGGTCCCTTTAATTTGACTTGAAAATTAGTGATCAGGTAAAAATATTGTCAAGCAAATTGAAAGAGGAAAATCCTACTACAATTCACTCGCATTCAGTAGAACATTAACCACTTTCCTACATCTTTTACAAATAAGAACAAACTAAGACCTCTGCACACTTTTACCTGTGGATTCTGTCCAACTGTACTTCTGTGACTATATATATACAGAGGAAAGATAGCATTCAATTTTCCTATTTCCTTATCAATATTGCATTTAGCAAATAGATAAAACTATGCATTTAGACCTAACTTCAAAACACAACATATTGGCAACAAAGAAATCTGTATGGTATGATGCACATTTGTAATGTGGAAAATTATAAATATCATCTCAGAAAAGAGAAAAAATTGTAAAGATTCTAACCTGATTAAGGAAGATGATGTATGCAAAACAGAGGTACACCAAGAGGAAGGGCAAAATTAGTGGAGCTAGGAAGAAGTATGTAATCCCAAGAAGTCCAAAGAAAAGAAGTTTTGGGATGTCCCTGTGGTAAGGAATAGATGGAACTTCAAGTTCATCATCTGGACTTTTACAACATCCCGTTACTAGAGAGTAAATAAGAGGGATTATGCGAAAGAGTTCTGATGAAGTGCTCGTCCATCCAGAAGTAACAACATAAGCAATGAAAAATGATGCCTGCAGACCAAAAAAAAAAGTGTTTTATAAAAATAAATATGATAAACCTGATTTTAATAACTTGGATCATATAATACAATATATCTGAGTGTGTAAATGCACCAAGTGATACGTGGTGAAAAAGGAAAAAGAAAACAACTAAATGGTAATACATTCCAAGTTGGTACTTGAAATTCAGGAGATAATTAGGCTTTTTCATGCAAGGTATTATATATCCACGCACAAAATGCAACTGTCTCCAGGATTTCCATACTGCTGTCTATTCGGGTTTCAAAAACTCAATTGTTAGCTTATTACCAAGCCATATGAACGCAAACTGATAAAATTAATAAAATCTCCTGAGAAACATTTTTTATTTTCCTTATTTTAAAAAAATTATCTTCACTTGATAAAGCACAGCTATTTATGAAGTAGCATAAAGATGGAGATAACTTTAATAACAAGTCAAATGGACTTTACCACTTAAACATCCTGCAATGTAGGTCAAGCAGTAATAGCAAAATGCTTGTCAGATGAATTCAATTCACACCCACATATGGTGTAAACAAATAAAAGGAAATAAACCAGTTTGTAGAGATTCAGGAATTTATCCATAACCATTAAATTCTTTCTAAGGATGATTACTAAAGAAAGTATATAGTTTGGGGGTCAACATCAAGTAAGGTACTTACTCCTAACATTAAAACATTACAATTTGAAACCTCAACAATTTAAGAATTTCAATTCAAACACTGGTAGATTTCTTCCCCCACTCACTAGTTTCTCTGTGATATCTTGCAAACAAGTTGTTTAAAAAAATCAAGAAAAATAAAAGTTTATAAGTTCAAGTTTCACAATTATTGCCATCTAAATTACAGCTAAAAGTATCAACTCCAAATTTAAAACTTCTCTAAATAATTATAACACAATAAACGAATGTTTCTTGCAAGATATATATCAATCTAAAATTAGTTATATGGGTAATAAAAATCCTAAGTAAATTTTATCCAAAAACAAAAGAACAAAATAAGAGAAAATACAAATAGAAAACTTTGTCAGAGTATGAACTGAAAATTTTAAATTATTGTGTGTTTGAATTGTAAAGTTCTATAGAGATATATATTCTCACCTGTGCAGGAACAGAAACAGCCAGCTTTGCAGGAATATTCTTGGGTTCAAGAAAGATGGAAACTTGAGATAACACTGACCCAGAAAAAACAGTTGCGAAAAAGATGTTCCATATTGTGAACCAAAGTACTTTGTTACATGCACTCTTGTCTATATCACTATGAGAAATGTATCCTTGAATGGAGGAAAGGAACTCCATGATTGGAGGCACGATCTTAAGAAACAACTGTAGAATTAGACTGGGAAGGTATCCTGTGACTACTTGACTAACAAATGTACTGCAAGCAATGCAGACAAGGTTTAGTATTTTGCACAAGGAGCAAAATAAAGAATGAAAAATAAAATTTCCAAAAGATTTTATCTGATTGTTAACAAGTTACCATGCTGTTGTTAATTTTGCTACATGATAGATATTACTGCACAATCACATTTTAAATCACCTCAGTGATAAGTGTTAAAGAACAAAAGTACCATACTCTCCTAAGCAAGGGAGGAAAAGGTTACAAAAAAAAAAAAGAACTCCATGCTGTTCCTATTTGGTTTCAAATTTTGCATCTTGTGATAATCTGGTTAGAGTATTTCATGGTGGCTTCCTCCTTTAATAATACTTATAATAAATACAATAAAATGATTGTTGTGCTATATACCTCAAATGAAATGAAACCAAGAATCTAGAAAAAAGAATTAAAAAGAAGTGTGCACTTAAGGTACCGCACATTGATAAATAGTGGTATGGCATGGCAACCGATGTCACATTAGTCAACGAAAGAGTGCAGCGTGTCAAAAATTAAGGGTTCACCAAAGGCAACCTTACTTGCTGTCCGAGAAAAGCACAGATAAAAATAATAAAGAAGATGAAAGTAATAAAACAACATTAAGATCACAACTCACATGGTTAGAATGCTTTTCAAGAATGGAAACCATATCTCCAACTGACTCAGGTTAGTAAGACCTTGCACAAGCAAAACAGGAATGAGGAACAAAATCGTTAGAAGAATACATGTAACTACAACCACAAGCCTAGAGATCCATCTTCGCATGAATGATGAAGAAAAAAAAGGCCAATAGACATCATCAGGTTCAGGGGCTTGCTCAGTGACCCACTGTGTGGGGTTGGTTGATTGTGGCAAGTGGAAAGCCACAGCAGCACCATATCGAGATTTGAAGGACACAAAAGCAGCTCGACTTTCCTTTTGCACAGAAAATGAATTTAGTTAATCCAATGCACCAGATTATATTCAGAAGTGGAAAACCTGAAAATCCAAAATAATCATGCCAACTCATGGAAACAATAAGAATAATATGCAATAAGGACAGTATATTATATTGTCATTTTATGCCTCAAGATAAATAAGGTAATAATAAAACTTTACAATGACTGCACAAAGGCAACTAGCATAAGAATAAAAGCACTAGACTTTTTCAAAATTATATAATTATGCAAACTGAATTTTAATGTTATAATGCTTATAAGTCCTGAACATAAACTTCCAAAAGGACAAAAGCAAGCAATCAACACGCACATGCATGTTTTTGTATCTAGATGAAAAAAGGTACGCCGCTGAGTTTCCTTTATCATAAAGCTATGAACATGTTGAAGCGTCAATAATAAATTTACCTAAGATACATATCAGTGCATTGCGTAACCTGCTTAATCCTGGATGTTATGGCATCTAATGCATACAGAAACTACACAGGATTCAACACCTTCATGAATGTCTCTTTGAATTGTTGAACAAGATCTAAAGACAAAGATTACAGAATATGGAGTAAAATAAAAATTATTGAAAGATTAAAGTGAAAAGGGCAGCACATACTTCTGCTAATAATACATCAGATTGCTCCAATCTCACATTCTGCTCTATGTCTTCTAACTTCTTCTCATAATGATCCACAAGATCAACCCTTTGTCCAAATAATCCAATACGTCCATACTTCTGGTGAGATGATTCTGATTGCAAATGAAGAAGGCTTTTATACAACTTCGTTGATTCATTCTACATGACAGAAAAGAGAAAATAAAACAGGGAGACTGAGAAGCAACCTAAAGAAAGTAGTGTTTCACAGGTTACTAATTTAACAGAATTTTTTTTCCAGAAATGTTTATCAGATGGAACTGTTTGATTTCTTTCGCTGTGGTATGTGTCATGATTCCTACAAGGAAGATGTAAGCCATCAAGTTCAAATGTCAACTCTTACTACTAGATGCTAGTTCAGAAGGCAATTATTATTGTATTCTGAACTAGGTCAATTGTAGCCTATTTTCTACCACCACAGAAGAATGATATAGCCATAGAAAATGAAGCTTAATAGCTTCGACGAGTTTCAATAATAATTCCTGAAGGAGATTATCATATTTCAACTTTCATCCATTTTTTTATTAGATTTGATTGTTTTATTGAATTTTCAGAAACCTAAATTAAAACTGGGACGTAGGTAAGAATGCAGGGTTGAATCTTTTTTTTTTTTTTCCAAACAAAAAAAAAAGATCTTGGAGGCTGCTCTTTCCCTCTCAATCTGAACCGGCTGAAGAGGAATTATTCCCTGAAGCCAAGGCTGAACCCTTTGAGCTATTTGAAAGTTATCCAATTTGACCTTTCCACTCCCAATTCAAAGTTTTAAAATTGGATAGGTTCAATCTATGGTCATTGGGCCTCCTAGAAAGATTTACTAAATAAACTTTCCTTGAATCCTAGATGCAAGAATTACGGCATTAGCAATTGAAGAGTTTAGTTATGATGGGTGGAACTACAACCCCTCGAACTGGCTCAAGAAAGTGAGTTTCAGGCACCTTGTGGGGCGATGTCAGAAGTCGTTTCGATATACGATTTTATCTTATTTCAATTTTATTTATTATCCTTGATTGGAATGGATTTATTGTCTTTCATTCCGGCGAACGAATAATCATTGAGTCCTCCCTCTGGAATTTCAATTTCAGTTTTGGAGTTTTTATTTTGAAGATGCCTTGTTTGCAATTCTGCACACAAAACTAACGTGATTTTACAAAAATGACTACTAAGGGCAATACCCATCTAATTTCAGATTCCTTAGGTTGTGATCAAGATAAGATAAAAATTGAGAATTTTGATAATTTATAATTGTCTTTGAGTTCTCTCTCTCTCTCTCTCCCCCCCTCCAAACAGACAGACAGATCTGTGTATATTTCTGCATTATCGTTTCTTTGTTCTGTGCATTACTACTGTTTAGAAATATTATTGTCAATTATGATGGTAAGTCTTGGAATAATAACCAACAAATTGTAGGTTCAGAACATGAAAGCAGCCACTTCATGCAATATTATTGAACCACTTTAGTGAGACCACAACTAAGTACTGACCTTTTTCTAGACATTGTTTTTCCAAAATGGCCCATAACCTATTTCCCATATTCCTAATCCTATAATCTCGTCTTAAAACTATCATTCAGCAGGCCCATAATTGGCAAGAGACCTTTTTTGGTACCGGTTTTGTAAATTTGCCAAATAACCAGTTCTCACATTCATAATTCTATAGCTAAATTTTAGTTCTACAAATCCCTAAGCAGCCTTAAACAAATTAACAAGCATCATTCCAGCCCATGCACATTCAAAACCATGGTTGTCCTGCATTACTCAATTAACTATGCTAATTGCAAGAACCACATTCTTCCCCAACAGATTAAATATATATAAAACAAAGCCAAGAGGAAGACAGAAATCATGCATAACAACCATGGAAAGGGAAGAAAAAAGACAAAACATACTATGAGACTCCGCAGCTTGCTGGTATGACGAACAACCACGTGCGACAAATACGTAGTAGGGTGATACTCTGTAAAGAAGCTTTCCACACTTTCACTGACACTACTACCAACTGAAACAGGGATACTGCGAACCAAGATGGTGAACTGATGTGGCTGAGGTTTGGATGAATAAAAATAAGTGATCCTTTTTAAGGATATATATTTATATTCCTGCACAATCCAATGTGATACGGCACCATTTCATATATCAAGCAATGGCTTTATCTATGCAATTACCTCTAATTATGAAAGAAAATAACAATTAGATCCTTCAAAAAAAAGTTTCCTTTCCAAATAACAATAATAAAACTGCCCCCAAATATAAAACTAATTTATCTGCACCGTCATATTAACAGGCAAAAGCAGTCAGGGACTCAGAGTTGGTCAAATTCTGCTGGAAAGGACATAAATAACAAGCTATAACTGCATAGGATTTGACTTACGTAATAAAGCAGACAACAAACAAAAATAGTGACGATATACACAGCTGAGAAGTGAATCCATAACCTGCAAAAATGATCAAAGCTCGTTAGTTTTTCATCACACAATCATCATCCATCCACTCAGACATCCTTCAAACTCATGAAGTTTATGAGCTTACTTATAAATGGTTTGTAATATGTCTAATCATCATAAATATCCAAACCCTTGCACTTTTTTTCAATTTTATCCAATCCCTTTAATTTTTTTCAATTTAGCCTAACCTTGTGATATTGATAACCATTTTAGCCAATTTAGTGAGTGAGAACTGAAATGTTTGCATAAAACTTACATATCTACCTTAATAGGCAAAAAAATATGATTCTATGCCCTTGTAATGGTGATAATACAAAATACTATTTTTCCTTAAATTTTTTCCTTTCTAAAAATACTAGTATTTTTTATTTATCAATTATTGTAAAAAAAAAATTGATATAAATATTTTTTTATTTTTTTGCAAAAAGAAAAATAATTAGATGAATATTTTATATTTAACAACGTTGCGAAGAAATAAAAAAATATTTTTTTTTGTCAATCAAAATAAATATAAAGGTTTGTGAACATTTCGATTTCCCTTACTAATTTGGCTAAAATTGCTGCCAATATCATAAAGTCAAGCTAAATTTGAAAAATTAAAAGGATCAGATAAATTTGAAAAAATGCACAAAGGTTTAGATATTTCTTATCATTAGCCCTTTTAATATGGTTCAAAAGCCATTTTCCATAACTAATATGCCTCAAATCCTAATTGAGTGGCAAAAACAAAGAATGATACAAACCACCACCTTTCAGAACAGACAAATAGCAGTAACTTTCTGACACAATCAACAAAAGAAATGGAAAAGTGATACTGTAAGTTACAGATCGCAGATAAGTTGCAGCATGATAACATCATGATGTGAACATTAAGAATTAAATGGATCCATGGGAACCAAAAGACCCAAAGCTGGCTAAAAGCCACAGAAAGAGTTTCAAATAAGAATTTTCGTTACCAAAGCCCTTCAAAACATCACGTATAACAGTATCAAACATTTATTGAAAGACAACTGCGTCGTTTACTAATGAAAAACAAAGGTGAGAACCTGTGTCTGATGAGTAATGAAGAACAACTATCAAGAGTAAGGGTTCAGACAAGGTTTACTATAAAAATATGAGGCAAAGCTTAACTTTGGTTTTACCAATGACAACTGATATGAAGGATAGTCAAACTATAAGGGAGAACAGCATAATTCAGAATGAGCAACAGGTCAAGCAAATGTATTGGGAAAAATATACTAGGTTTTATAGCAACAAAAATATTATTATGAATAAAATAGTAATTTTAGCACAGGTACAATTCCAAAGCAAATTGACTCTAAGCTCTGCATCATGTTCAAATCCAATTATAGAGGTGGAATTACCATTTTGAGCCACTATTTACATTTGAAATAGTAAACACATCCAAAGAATTATTTGACAAATCTGCAAAGTCGATTTCATGAAGCTGAGTTCCCATGCAGTTCACCGGAAGAATAACAAAGATCCCTATTATCCCAGCAAATGAAAATACTTTCAAACTGCAGTATTAAGATAAAGACAAGCATGAATTTGAGTTCAGATGGAATGAGAAAGTAAATATCAGAAAGAACCAAATTAAGACAATATCAACAAACAATACGGTATAATAACACTGTGAACTGATGTGTCCACATCAAAAGAAAATAATATGTATACAAACACATGAATGCACAAAGACAACATAAACATATACAACAGGGATGATACTGCAGAACAGAGAAATATTAGCTGTTCAAAAGTACCATAATTGTGAACATGACCCACAAAGTGTAAAGTTAAAGTGAAGAGCTGCTTGCCTGGATTCCTATGCACCCAAACAGGTGGCTGAACCCACTGGACAAGGAATTTTACACCTACACTCCAGTTCCCTTGAATATTTCTACATTTGCCAAATTTATTGATAATCCTTGATGATGTATATGTTTTCTTTTTTCTTTTATTAAGAAATGGGATCTATTAAATAGAAGAGGCATAGACAAAAGGGCTACCAATACTAGCTCTAACTCAACACCGAAAATAATATAGAAACATCCAAATATTTATTAACAAAATTTGCATATCTATGGTTGTTAGTTGATATAGTTGCTCCCAGTCTAAGGAAAGAAAAAAGGAGAAAATGTCAACCCAGAATGTAAACCTCTGTTTGCTGGCAAAGGAAATTCTTCTTAAGAAAGAACTCAAATTACCTGAATGTAATAATTCGCATAAAAACCAATGCATCTAAGCCTGAGGATGATATTATATCCTCTTCAGATTGCTTCCATGCTCTTGCAATCCAACCAGCAGAAGGTATTAGCCTTTCTAGGTTGAAACGACTTCTCCGCTTAGAACTCCCTTCAGCTAGCAACCTTGGTACATAGACTTCATAATAACCAGGTTGCTTCCTCAGTACGGAGTACAATACAAAAAATAGAACACAAAGACCAGAATTTATCCCCACAGATGTTAGAAGAGCAGAGACAAGCATTTTGTCAAAGTAATCTCAATATCTTATGAAAGATGACCAATCAACTCCTAAACTGCACCAAAGCACAAGGTAGATACTTGAGAATTTTCAAATAAAAATTGTGAATAAAATAAAAATCTAAAAGACTTGACACATAAGAAAGTACAACACCCATCAATACCTTAAACAAATACAACCATATCATACATGTGCAGTAAGCTACAACTTAAAAATACCAAAATCCCATGTAAGGTATTGAAAGACAATAAAACAAAATAAATTCGATAACATTTTATGGAATTGATTTGTAAATTCACACTTAACATGCTTAGAATGTAATGTTATATCTTTAATTCCATGAAATAGGTTGTACTTAAGCCAAATTCTATCAGAATTAGTAGAATTAGCAAATGAATTCTAAAAAATAATATAAAATTTTAAAATTGTTTACAATGATTGCATTATTTAAAATGAATTCTACATACTAATTATACTAAAATCAAAACACGAAAACTAAAACAGGATTGCATTATTTTAAAAAAAAAAAAAAAAAAAAATTCTCGCTCTCAACAGTAATTTACACAAAGGAAAGGAAAGTTCAGTCTAAGCTTTGTTTTCTTTTTATTTTTCTCATAATCAGTTAAAAAAAAACACAATTAGATAGAGAAACAAACCCTAGGAAAGCGATCAATTGAACTTTAAACTACAAAAGCATAATCAAAAATTGTTGGAAATATAAAGAGAGAGAGCCAGAAATCGAACCTCGTGTTGTTTCGATTTTGGTGTTGAAAGGCAGCGAAAGCTTTACAAAACAACAAATAATCAAAGAATTGTAGCTTAATCAAAGAATTGTAGTTTAGTATCATTAGCTCTGACTTGTAGGACTAGCATAGTAGTAAGTAGAGGAGAGCTTGCTTTGCATCTTGCAGTTGCTTGTTTGTCGATGAAATTACCTGAAATACCCCTAACATGTTTTCAAGTGCGGGAGTAAATAATGGGGAAAGATGATAAATGGCGGGCTTCTAATAGTTGAAGACAAGGAGAATTTGGGGATTTTGGAAGAAACGAGACAGGTAGTTGCTAGTCAACGGTTTTATTTCAAGCTCAGTGGCGATCTGATAACTACTAGTCAAGACTTAAAGACTCAGACATCAAGCTTAAAATAAATAATTTGAGATGGCACTATTTATTTCGAACAGCTTTTATATAATGAGGAGTTCAGTAGCGGGAACGGAAACAACCTCTAATAATGCTATTCAAGGAATAGTTATTAAAGAAACTAAAGGGCGTCGCAAAGATGTTATTGAAGAGGAATCAGTAAGCATGGACATTGGAGAAGCCAGTTTGGTTAAGCCCACAAGTCCTAATGGGCCAAAAAACTTGTAATTGGCGGGTTTTGGACTCCAATCCCGCCAGGCATTATGAGCACCGTATGTTGGAATTGTCGTGGGCTGGACAGCCTTCAAACAGTTCAGTGCTTGTTGGACTTAGTCCGAACAAAAAAGCCTCTCTTTGTCTTTTTAATAGAGACAATGATTAAAAATGACAAGATCGATGGTATTAAAAGGAAAATGGGTTTTGAAAGTTATTTTGTTGTAGATGGGTTTGGGCATGGTGGTGGTTTAGATTTGCTCTGAAAGGTTAAAAACTCAGCCTACTTACTGAGTTTCTCCCAAAATCATATTGATATTTCTATCCACCTCGATGATTTTTCAAGCTGGCGGCTCACCGGCTTCTGTGGCTTCCCTAAGCGTCACTGATGTAGAGAATCTTGGGATCTCTTGCGTTCTCTGAGCATGAGATTGGACCTCCCTTGGTGTTGCTTATAAGACTTTAATGATCTACTATGTGCCTCTGAAAAAAGGGATTGTATTGCTCATCCCATTTGGCTGCTGGAAGGTTTTAAGTCCATAGTAGAAGACAATGGCTTAACTGATATTGGCATGGTTGGGTACCTTATCACTTAGGAACGAAGCCGAGGGACAAAGCATTGGATTGAGAAGCGCTTAGACCCTGTGTTGGCTAGTGCCTCTTAGATTAGCTTATTTGCTAATTCTCGTGTGTTGAATCTTGTTGCTGTGTCATCATATCACTCTTTTATATTCCTTGAAATGTCTGTTTGGAGAGTGATCACCCCTCATAAGAGGTTTCGATTTGAAAATTCTTGGTTGAGGTAGATTGCAAAGACGTGATAGATCGGTACTGGCAGGATGTAGGGGCAATTTTGATTATGGATAAAATCGGGTTATGTGGATCTTCTCTTGCTGTCTAGGGTAGGAAGACATGGAAGCATTTTAAGGAGAATCTTAACAAATGCAAACACAACATGGATAGCTTAAAGTGGAGAAGAGATGCCATCTCCATAGCTCATTTTACAAAAGCCTCTAAAGAATATGCTCGCCTTTTGGCACAACATGAGGACCATTAGTGTCAAAGAGTGAAACAATTTTGGTTACGAGAAGCAGATTCTAATTCCAAATTTTTTCATGCTACTGCTTCAACAAGAAAGAGGAAAAACTCGATTACAATACTTAAGAGAGAAGATGGCAGTTGGTGTGGTTGGGACGATGGATTGGACGAGCTAATTACAAACTATTTCTCTTAGTTGTTTACGTCCACAGGTAGTGATGCTGATGATTTATTTGAATGTGTTTCTTCCAAGGTCATTGACAAACAAAACCAATTATTGTTGGATGATTTTACAGAGCACAATGTCAAAGAAGCTTTATTTTCTATGCACCTGACAAGTTCCCTAACTTGATGGGATGAACCCAGCATCTTTCCAACATTTTGGGAGCATTGTTGGTAAGGATGTCACAAAGGCTTGTATGAGCTTCATTCAAGCGGAGTCCTTACCTGCGGGACTCAACGACACCTTGATAGTATTGATTCCCAGAAAGAAAGACCCAAGCTTTGTAACTGATTTACGCCCTATATCCTTGTGTAATATCTTATATAAAATAGTTTCTAAAATGTTGGCAAACAAGATGAAGATGGTTCTGCCTTCAGTTATCGCAGAAAAATAGAGTGCTTTTGCATCGGGACGCCTTACACCGATAATATGATGGTTGCATTTGAGGTGGTCCATTACTTGAAGAGGAAATCTTAAGGCAAGAAAGGCTATGCAACATTGAAACTAGATATGAGCAAGGCATATGACTGAATCGAGTGGAATTTCTTACGTGGGATGATGGTGCGGTTGGGTTTTGCTGAAAAATGGATTTGATGGATTATGATGTGTGGAAACTATCCAATATACAGTGGTTAATGATGGAAAAGCGTTAGGCCCCATCATTCCTAAGAGAGGTCTTAGACAAGGCTGCCCTCAATCTCCATACATGTTTATTATATATGCAGAAGGCCTCTCTACGTTTGTCCGTTGAAAGGAGGAATTAGGTTTGATCCATAGCTTCCAGGTAGCTAGAGAAGCACCCTCTATCTCTCACTTATTATTCACAGACGATAAATGTGTGTTCTTTAGAGCTACATTCAATGAAATTCAATGTATTCAACAGTGTCTTGAATCCTATGCGAGAGCATTTGGTCAAGTTGTTAACTTTCAAAAGTCCTCTATTTTATTTTAGTGCTAATATTGCTTTTGTTGTCAGCTTTGAAATTTGCTTTGTGTTGAATGTCCCAAAGACTGACTCACTAGGTTATTATCTTAGGATATTGTCTATAGTGGGGAGGAATAAAAAAGGAAGTATTAATTTCATAAGGGACAAGGTCTAGAATCAGCTATAAGGTTGGAAAAGAAAGCTATTATCTAGAGCATATAAGAAGATCTTAATTAAAACAGTTATTCAAGCTATCCTTGCCTTTTTTATGAGCTTATTCCTACTGCCCCTTAATCTTTGCTCTGATTTATAAAAGTTAATAAATTCATTCTGGTGGGGTCAATAGAATAATGGGGGCAGAGGCATCCATTGGATGTGATTTGAAAAATTATATGAGCCTAAAGTTTTTGAAGGGATGGGCATTCATGATTTTAATCTAGCAATGCTAGCAAAACATGGGTGGAGATTGCTTGCTGACCCCTCTTATTTGGTTGCTAGATTGTACTAAGCTCGTTATTATCCTAAAGACTCTTTCTTGTCTACTAATTTGGGTAACAACTCAAGTTATATATGGCATAGTCTCCTTGCTACTCAAAGCTTGCTCCAATCCAATTGTATGCTTCGAGTAGGAAGGGGAGATAACATTAATATATGGACTAACCCATGGCTTCCAGATACAAATTCTCACATGGTGTTTTCACATATTCCTATTGGCTTGGAGTTTGCAAAGGTTAATTCATTATTATTGATAGATGGTTCAAACTAGGACCTTAATATGGTAAATGACATCTTCAATGAGAGAGAAATGGGCTTAATTTTATCTATTCTGCTGAGTTTAAACACCTCTTCTAATAGCTAGTCTTGGATGGGAGATAGCAAAGATATATATACTATGAAAAACGGCTATAGATTGTTTAGACATAATCGTAATTCCACCCAAACTCCACCCTCATCAATTCCATCCCTTGTTTGGCAAAAATTTTGGGCAATGAGAATTCCACCAAAGGTTAAAAATATGTTGTGGCAAGCTCTTAGGGGATGTTTACCTACTAAAGATAACTTGATCTGTAAAAGAATTGAAGTGGATGGTTTATATCCGGTGTGTGGATGTACTGGGAAGTCAATTTATCACATATTGTTATTGTGTTTGTTTGCTAAGAATTGCTGGTCTATTTCCTCAATTAATATATTAGTTGAAGGGGCAATGTCTTTTGTTCAATGGTTCTCCAGTATCATCATGAGTGGTCAAGGTAATGATATTGCGCTCGTGTGTATGATCCTTTAGGGCATATGGTCACACCGAAATGAGGTTATTTGGCACCAGAAACATAATTCTCCCTCTCATCTCATGTCCTTTGTTAATTCATATATGTTCTAATGGCAGGCTGCTCAAGTATGACCTTCAGTTTTTTATGGTATAAATCCTAGGGATGGGTCTATTAAATGGCAAAAACCCATATTAGGTTGGTCAAAATGTAATGTTGATGCATCTAATTTGTAAATGTTGAATATTGTGGTTTGGGTTGTGTAATACGAAACAAGAATGGGGATTGTGTTGTAGCTAGGATGAAAGCAGTCCCAGGTATTGTTGATCCAAAAATAGCAGAGGCTTTAAGTTTCAAAGAAGCTTTAAGTTGGAAGAAGAACAAGGGTATACAACATGTGATAATGAAGAGTGATGCTTTAGTATTGATCTAAGCACTTTGAGGAAGGCATGAAGATCAGTCTCATTTTGGTCTTATTATTACAGATTGTAAATCTCTAGTTAAGAACTTGGGTTCCTATGAGATTGTGTTTATCAAAAGATCAGCAAACAACGCCACCCATTATTTGGCTCATGCAGTTGACTATATGACTGATCTACAAGAGTGGGGGTTCATATTCCCTCTTTGTATTTGGAATGCTCTGAGTTTGGATAAGCAATAAACTATCGCTTTCAGTTTTCAAAAGAAATATATATATATATATATATATATATATATATATATATATATATATATATAATGGTCTCTTCAAATTTTGATTTTTCCTTTTCTTTTTCTCATGAACATTTGTGAACCCTCACTTTATCACCTCCAAAATTATTTTTAAACTCTCCAAAGCATACCGAAACATTTTCTTATCCAAACTGACACTTTTTCGATCATAACTGGACTTTCTGTACCATATAGCACTTTCCCAAAATTGACCGGATTTTTCTTAAAACTGACTGCTAAACTGTTCGATAATTAATTTCGAATCTACCGCCACTTACCAGTGATTTTTCAGACTTCATAACTCCCTGAAAACTGACCCGAAAGTTTCAAAAACTAACCCAAAAACTGGAAAAAAAAAAAAAAAAAAGCCTGCAAATCAAACTTTGAACACCGTCCGCCAACGGCCGCCGCCAGTGAGCCAGGCGGTACCGCCAACTTGCCTCAATTTTTGTGCCGTACTAATGTCAGTCCAGCCATGTTAGCAGCCGTCAGGGCCTCCGGTGGCTGGTCTCCCCTCCTGCCCTGAAAATTCTGTTTTTACCCCATTTTCAACCAATTTTTTAGTCCTTTTAACCTCATCATTTTGGTCTTTTCACATTTTCTCTTTCCAAACTACCCTCACCTCACTTTGCCTATAAATACCACCCTCCCCTCCTTCATTTTTTTCACACCTTTAGCATTTGTTGATAACTATTCACTTGCTCCATTCTCTCTCCCTCTAATTAGCTTTCCCACACTCATTTTGAGTAATCACAAAAATTAATTAAAAATCTCTTTTAATTAATTAGTTTTAAATTAGTTTTCACTCAATTAGATTAATTAATCCTTTTAATTAATTAAAATTGGGTAATTAAACAACCATATCACCAAGCAAATTTCCTTTTAAAATCCACCTTCTTATCTTCGTTTTTCAAAATGGAATTCCGCTCTGGCAAAACCATTCACCCACCACATAAACCCAAAAAGAATGTATAATCTGTTGTCCTTACTCAAACCCCCAATCAAATCAATCCAATCAAATCTGACCGATTCTAAAACCCCTCCACCTCACCGTAGAATGAACTACGTGAATTTTGATCCCATTCAATGGGGTACGTAGGCACGCTTTGAATTTAACTCTTATCCTCAAATCCAAATCCCCAATCAATCCCCTTTTCCTTTTTTATTTTTCAATATCAATCCATTGTATATATAAATGTTAATTAATGTTATTAGTTAATTTAATTATTTTGAAGTAAAGGAGCGATCTTGTGATTTCCCTAATATTCATAAGGGTTAGAAGAAATACTCTCATTTACTTTGTGGATGTTTAAATACTTGCTCTTTATTTTCTCACGCACTCATAAGTATGTCATGCTCATGCACTTTAAATCGTAATTAATACTTGTCATCCATAAAATCAATTTTCAAGTTAAATCAAACTAAAGAGTCAAATTGAGATTATTTTAAAAATAAAAAATCTAGTCCCCGAACTCAACCTGATTCGATGACTACTGACTTTATTCTTGTGTAAATTAATCAAATATTAGTAAATTTGAGTCAAATTGAGTTTTTTCCTTAATTTTTCCATTAAAAATAAATTAGGATGGCGACTCCCGAATCCTTTGCAAAAATCAAAAATCAAATTTCCAAAACGATAGCCGCTTCCAATCGTGAGCATCGAAACTCGTACCTAAACCTCCCTTAAAAATCGCTTGCCTTTCCTTAAGGCATTTCATTATTTTCCGAGCGAGGAGAGGAGCGTTCGGGCGAGACTTCACAGTTGGCGACTCCACTGAGGACTAGTTGCCACCATTTTTCCAATAAAAGGAAAGCAAAAATAAGAGGATTACTATTTGGTAAGAATTTTTTCCAAAATAATCTCCATTTGGCACTTAAGTTTAATTTGACTTTCATGCATCACTTTGCATAATAAAGGCTCCTTACCTAAACCCTAAATTTAGGAAAACTTTTGGATGGTGAGTAGCATTGGCTCGACAACTCTCTTTGAGTATGTTGGGAGATAGCGAAAGCATTCCACCCCGCGACGAATCTCCGATCATTTTGGTGGTGTAACGAGTAATCAGTACTATTGGACCCACGCGAGTCTCTTTGACTCACATATGGTTAGGTATATCGATGCTCTAGTGGGACGGGGACTCTTTAATCAAGCCACCCTTTACCCTTGTGCATATAGTTTCCTTAGCCTTTAACCTTAGGTTCCATGAACCATAATAAATAAAGAGCTTGTGCATAAACCATGAAACTCTTTTTGACATGCATCATGACATTAACATGCATACATGCATAAGAAACTCCAGAACAAATTCTTTTCACCATGTGAACTAGAACCGGTGGTCTATCACCCAAAAACACCAACTTTCTCGATCAATAAAACCGGTGAAGGGAATCATTTTTCTGATATACTTTTGCATCTGTATATCTTTTTTCCAATGTATATTCTTACTCTTTTCCTTTTCTTTTCAAGGTACCAATGGCCAACAAGTTTGATCATGATGCCATGAACGCTTTTTTCGCCAGTCTCCTCAAGAAACAAGAGGAAACTTTTCAAAATGCACTCACCACCGCCCTTAAAACACAAGTCGATTCCTTCACCAATGCTCTCAATACCCAATCCGCTGACTTCAATAGTGCTCTCAACACCCAACACCAATCCATCATCAACCAGGTTAAGGAAATGACCAACATCACTACCTCTTTTCTTCCTGCTCATATTAGAAAATCACAATACCCAATGCCGGTCATTAGCTGGATCTTGGCCTAAACCCAATTGTAAATATGAGCCAGCTGAGTTGCAATAAGGACGTTGCATCCCAAAAGAGGGAGGAAATGTAACAATCTAATAAGGTGACCTGTTAGCTTGAGAAGCTTAAGCAAGCATGTCACCTAAGCAGCTCAAGATTCCACATCGAAAGAAAATGGAATGGAAATGGAAAGTGGTTTATAAAGTTTAGCTAGTTAGCATCTAAATAACTTAAGTTAACCATTTTAGGTCGGGATTGAACCATAAAACATCAAGTTATTTGGAACAATTTTGGGTCGAGCTGTTACAATATATATTTCCTTGAAAGGGGAAAAAAAACGCGTTGCTAGGTATCGTACTTGTCGCACCGCTATAGTAGTGTCTCACTAACAATGTAGCAGGGTCTTGTTTGGCCCTATTACATTCCTTTTATATAATTTTTTTTTCATATGATTTGCTCATTTTATGTAATTACTTTTTTTATTTATTTTATGTAATCATAATTTTGTATCATCCAAATAAGACCCTAACAAGATTTAATGTATATTAGGGCTTTATTTAAATGGTTTTAAATTATAATTACATAAAGTACGTATATATAAAATTACATAAAGTACGTATATATAAAATTACATAAAATAAATAAGAAGCTTACCTAAAATAAATAAATCATATGAAACAAATAAAAAAAAATTATATAAAAGAAATGTTGTAGGGCCAAACAAGACCCTACTACAGTGATAGGTGTGGCGCTACTATTTATAACAACATATGCAACACCTAAGTTTTTTGAAAAAAAAAAAGATTTTTCTATGAGATATTAAATGTCGTTATACACAATTGACAAATATTATAATAGACAAAAAATAAATTCAAACAAACTTAAACTAGACAAAAAAATAAACTTGAACCTTACTAACACTAACTCCACTTATGAATACGTGATTTAAACTTGTAACCTCTTAATTATAGGGCCTCAACCTTAACTATTTGAACTATGCCTCATTAATCATTTATTATCATCATTAAGTGGAGTTTGGGATGTTGGGATGAATGAAATCGACTTCATTGCTACTTAATTATTAAAAACTTCTTTTATATATATATATATATATATATATATATATATAATATGCAAATCAAATATGCAAAAACTAATCATGCTTATATAGCAAAAATAATGCAAAATCATTAGCTAGTAGTCCAATAATGGAATATATTATGTAATACAGTAAAAAATTGACAATTTCCAATTTCTTTTTAAGAAAAAAATATATTTTTTATTCATATTAAAAGAAATTATATTTTAATTTAAAAATAAAAATATTAAAAAATAATAAATATCAAAATATTAAATTAATTTGAATTTTTTTTCAATAATATCTAATTACATTATAGAGCATTATGATTGGCTACTCAAATGAGATATCATGTTACGTGCAAAAAAAAAAAAAAAAAAAGGACAACTCTCATTCTTTTTAATTTTTCTTTTTATGTTGATTGCGGTTATCTTTAAGCCATTTTTGGGCAAGACCAAGAGCATACCTCACAAGTTTTTTTTTTTTTTGTTGTTGTTGTTGTTTTTTTTTTAATCAATACCTCACAAGCTTAGAAAAATTATTGCCTAGATTAACCATATAGTCTTATTTCATACACTCAAATTAATGTAATGAGATATTTTAACCAACATAACTCTTTTATTCATTTTTTTTTAGTGAAAATACACTATATTTTTTTTTATATGTTATTATCTCATTGAGTTGGTATATACATCAAATATTTTTATTTCATTGAATTGTTGTATACACTAAATATAGGTAAAACTTACCCACCAGGCTCAGTGTAAATTACCTCCGAATTCAAGAGCGTATCTCACACTTAAGCCCCATTTGAAATTGAGTTTCACAAAAACGTTTTTCAATAAAAAAAATTTATATTTTTTTTTTCAAAAACAGATAAATTTATGTTTTTTTTTTTTCGAGAAACATGTTTGAAAAAACAGTTTATAAAAAATAATAAAAATCGATCAATTAAAAAAATTTTAAAAACGTTTTTTTAACCCCCTAACAGTGATTTTAAACGCATCCTTAATTATGTATTTAAAAATTACTTCATGGATACTAGTCTTAAAAATCAAATGTGGTTAATTAGAAAAAAAAAAAAAAAAAAAGAGTAAACTTTCTTATTAATCATACTAATACTTAGAGTTTTATTTTTTTAATATTATTAAAGAAATATAAAAAATAAAAAGCAAAATTTCCCTAAAAAAATAAAATAAAAAGCAAAATCTAAAGATAATGCACCGGCTATTGAGGAGAGGAAGAGTTAAATAAGCAATGCATCCATACAATTGGGTCAACTTCAGACTTATCCGAGCTCTTCCTAGAAAGATACTTCTATTCTGATGAAAGATCAAGTCAGGACTCAGCCAGATATTTATCAAAACCAAAGGATGTGATACCCTCCTAACATCTTCACCTGCAAATCCATGAATTATCTATCACATTTCACTTTCATAACCCATCAACGGCTTAGATTCATAACCTTTTCTCTTTTCATTGAAAATGATAATGGGTTTGATCCAGAAAATTTGCTGTTAAAATATCCTCTCCATTAATAAAATACAATTATCTAGCTAAATTTTTCTTGTTTTGGTTTGTTAAAAAATTATTACTATTTTAAATTAAAAAATTAACATAATTCACATATGAATTTATTTCCCACTTTTGTTTACTATAGAACAAACATATGCATTAATTGATAAAATATAACAATAAAAAATCACACAATCTTATAATATTATAATTTCTAAAAATAATAACAAAACAAACCAGGAATATAAATAATAATAGTAACAATCTCGGTTTGAAATATTGAATCGTGCTCAGTGGTAAATAATAGATACTGTTCGACTCTTCTGATGATCTTTTTAAGAGTTCGATCTAGACATTAATAAACGTATATTCGATACCAAGAATAAGACTTACAATTCATATTGAACTATCAATCAAATAATAAATTAATAAAAAAAATCCACCATAAAAGGGATAAAAGACAAATCCATCATAAAAATAATAAATAAATAAAAATACAAAATAAATTCATCGAAAAGGGAAGCAATATAAAAAAGAATAAGATTTGTTCTAAACAAAAAAAGAATAAATATAAACATTACTAAATAATAAAATTTGAGTAGAATGAAAATTAAGAGAGAATGGTCCACTGTCAGTCTAAAAAAGAACATGGCAAGGTCGAGAAAAAAAGAAAGAAAGAGCCTTTTAGAGGAAAGATAGAGCTTCTCTCTCATAAATTTTTTTTTTAAAGAAAGGAAATTATATATATATTTTTTTAAAATAAAAGAAATCTTTCATTAATAATAATTAATAAATACAACTTGAAACAAAAAAGTAAACTTAACTGCATTCAAAAAATATATACAAATCTTATTATAAAGATGAACTTTTCTTATGAATTTTATTAATCGTGTTGATAGAATAATTGTATACAGCACATTGGTTGTGTTTGGCACATCAGTAAGAAACACATTCAACTTGGTGGTTATACTGAATCACAAATCAACTTTGTTGTTGTTTGACGAGTCTTTAAACGAGTCCGATCTTCTAAATATCATACCCAAACTCCTCCTAACTCCCATTATGGAAAACAAACAAACTTTCATAAAGAAAGATAAACAAACTCCCATCAAGAAAAACAAAATAAGGAATAACAAAACCCATAAATAAATGAAAAACAAAATTATATTCATGTCTAGAAAGATACAAATTAATATATATCTCTTATTGAAAACAAAAAAATAAAATAAAATAAAGAAAAATGAATCACTGACGATCGAATAAAGGTCGACAATGGTTCAAATAATAAACTTTATAAAATAAAATAAAAATAAGAGAGAAGGCAGCTAGAAAGAAATGAAATTATATTAAAAATTAGAATAAGTACTCAGAACATCTATGTTGCATGAAAACTCTCAGGAGGTCGCGTTTTAGAAACGTTTCCTGACTGAAAACTCATGGAAACTTGTCCGAAACATTTCACGCACGTTTCCGTAATTTGAAAAAGTTTGAAACTTGTTTCCATAAACGGAAATCCGTTTCCAAGTTGGAAAAAAAAAAAAAAGTCAATTTGCCTAAATCAACTCTTAAATAAAAATATTCATTTCCAATTTCATTTTTCCTAATAATAATCATTATAATAATAATAATAATTATTATTATTATTATTATTATTATTATATATATTTATAAAACATTATTATTTTTAGTATATATTTATAAATTAATATTTATAAATATATTTATAATATAAACTTAAAATTATTAAATATATAATTATAAATTATTATATTTTTTGCATATATATAAATTAACATTTATAAATATACCCCTATATTTTTTATATTTACACATTTCTCCCATGTTTCGTGTCATATATTTTTAAAAATTATCGTTTTCACGTTTTCATTTTTTCGTTTCCTCATTTCCTATTTTCATTTTCGTGTAATATAGGATATTGTGGTGGACAAGAAAATAAATATATTATAATAATCAGAACCCAATTATAATAAATTAGGTATATATATATATATATATATATATATATATAAGCCAGAGCAAAGAAAAAGTTAAAAAAAAAAAAAGTTAAATCACGTGAGATGTCATGAAGGATAATATATTTATATGATAATATTATATTTTTTAATTTTTCATTTAAAATTATTTGTAAACATCACATCAAAACTAAAAGTTAGGATAAAGTTTATTGTTTAAAGCTTATAAATTTTATTAAATATTAGATTAGGGTAAGTTTTAAATTTTAAAATTTTAAAATTAAAGTTATAAAATATTATAATAAAAAATATAATTCCCATAATTTTTATTTAAATCTTGAAAACATAGATAAAATCCCACAATTAAGTGTCATTATATTTAGCAGCCTGTACCTTACTCCCATCTTGCTCCATTCCATAAAGATTTTATCTATTGGTCTTTGTATCCTAATTTGTTGTTCAAGGTTTCAATTTAACTCATTCTAATAAAATTCATTTGTTTGTATTTGTTTTTGTATTTAATTTATTTATAAGTTTATAATCATTGCTAGATTATAGTATATAGAGTTCATTCTTTTTGTTTATGTTTCTTATCGATCCAATAAAACTTCAAAAATTAGAATATTGGAGAAGAGTTTTGGCACAAGGAAGGGAACTCTAAAGACTAACATCATGAATTATTACCATTCTTCCACTGTTAAGTAAGTTATTTATGTTTGGTTCATAAAATTAATTATAAATAAAATAATTATTATGTAAAGATTAATTATTATTTATTTTAATTTAAATTTTAGACAAAAAATATTAATTTTATATAATAATAATTCCACAATTTTTATGAAATATATATTTCAAAAAAAATTAAAGAGTTTATATTTTTTAGACTATAAAATAAAGTATTTTCAAAAAATTAAAAAATGTTGGCAAGTCTAAATTCACCATTATTACTTTTTTTTTTTTTTAGATTTTCATTTTTTTAATATATATATATATATATATATATATATATATATATATATATATATATATATATATATATATATATATATTAATGTTTATT
>CATKHJ010464751.1:0-18158 GCA_949750685.1 Vernicia montana
ATCCTTTTTCAAAAGTCAAATCAAATTTAAATGCCAAATCGAGATTATTTAAAACCAAAAACCTAGTCCCCGAGCCCAAACTTGGTTCGAAGATTAGTGATTTTATCCTTGGGTAAATTAATCAAAAGATTAATAAAATTGAAGTCAAATTAGGTTTTTCCTTAATTTCCCCATTTAAAATAAATTAGGGTGGCGACTCCCGAATCCTTTTCAAAATCAAAAATCAATTTTCCGAGGCGATAGCCGCTTCCAATTGTGAGCACCAAAACCCGTTCCTTAACCTCCCTTAAAAATCGCTTAAGCCTTTCCTTAAGGCAATTTTCCCCACGAGCGAGGGGAGGGGCGTTCGGGCAAGGCCTCACAAGTATTAAAATTAAAATTGAAATAGTCAAAATGATAAAATGTTTAATAATCTTTGATTATATGGTATTAAGGAGAATAAATACTTCGGAGATTGAGGAGTGTCACTACCGAATTTTTTAAGAGTTCACATTAGGAGCTAAGGAGATCAAGGTGAGTACCTTGAAAATCTTACTTTTCTGTAATAAAATAAATGTTTGAATTAATTCTTTAAATGAGGCCTATGACCTATATATATATATATATATATATATATAGTTATCCTTTCATTAAGGCCTTCGGCCTAATTATTGATAATTGAATTTCTTCATTGAGATCTTCGGTCTATTGCTACCAATTGTCTACAACTACAAAAACTGTATTCCATTGGAATACTGTAAGAGCATTTACCTTCTATATATCAATCAATTCACTGAAATGAATCCTTCCCTGAACTAATGTTTTCATTGAAAACTAACGCACCCTTATCAATAAACTGTTCCCATAGTTATGTTCCTTTGAGGAACCAATTGACCTATTTATAAAATTCTATTGTTCCTTCATTTGCTCCTCTTTCATTGATTATTAAATGAATCATTAATGTATATTGTTAACTCAAAACATTGAATAGTTTACATGTTGGATCCTAAGTGATCATACTGTATTACTAAAAACAGAAATCCCCGACTGATGTGGGTATTACATCAGATTGTGTGCACATGAGAAAAGCTTGCGGATGGGGCCAGCGTATCTGCCTCAGCTAAGAGAGGTGGTCCTAGCCGTGAGACCTAATCAGTCTTACACTATATATTGTTATGAGTGAGCAAGCAATAGCTGTCACTCCACTGTTTACTGTTATGAGTGAGTTAGCAATAGCTGCCACTCCACTGTTCACATTGGGAAGCACTCTGCTTCTAATACTGTGATTTCTGCTAAAATGATATTATTGAATCTCGACTGTCATTAATCATCGTTATTGTCATTGACTACTGTTATTGAATCTTAACTGTCATTGATTATTATTATTGTTATTAACCTCTGTTATTGAATCCCGACCGTTATGGATCATCGTTATTGAATTCTCATTGTGTCTTCTATATTGTTACATAGATATTCTAATATTGAATCCAAATCATCATCGATTATTGAAAAATTGTTTCTCCTTCACCGTTTCATTTGATCATTGGAAAACTATTCCTCCTCCACTATTCATTGGAACCTTAATATTAGACCCCAACTGTTATTGATCACTGAAAAATTTATTTCTTCTATACAGTTATTTTGGAAAAATAATACTTTTATTGTTATATATATATTCAAACACTGTTTTCTATTCTTTGTAAGTACTCACTAAGCTTCGCTCACACACCCTTACAATGTTTTATTTCAGGTTCAATGGCAAACTCAACAAGTGGATCTCAAGTATCCATCACCACTTGGGACTACTTTGTTGAATGTAAGATAATTTCAACTTACTATTTGAGTCGAATCATTTAGAGCTCCATGGACTATACTGGTCTAGTATTGTAATAATTAGCTAAATTAAATTCTTTATATGGTTTATTTATATATTAATATGGATAATTGACGGTTGATACAATATTATGTAATTGACGATAATAACATACTGGGAGGATTTGTATTGGTGTAAATGAAGTTAAAAATATCAGAAGTGTTTCTTTATTGTAGGTTGTGAACTTGGGGTATTGTTATAATTTGAGCTGTTATGTTGCCGAATTGAAATTGATAGTTAATGTTCACAAAATTTATGGTAATAATTGTATTGTAATATTGGCTAAGTGGGTTCTACGGGTTGTTGGTACCTTTACGGTTACCCCTGCCTTAGGATCGTCACATCACCTAAGATGGGATGTGACATGGTCCTAGCCGTGAGATCTGATCAATCTCGCGCTATTGATATTGTATGTGGGTGAGCAAGGCATTAGTCGTCACTCCAGTTATTTACATGTGGGTGAGCAAGGCATTAGCCGCCACTCCAGATATTTACAAATGGGAAGCATACCACTTCCAAGAATTTTGATTTCTGCTAAAATGATATTATTAAACTCCAATTGTTATTGACTACTGTGAACTTTTTCCTTCACATTGATACACTGCAATATTGTTAATTCTATTGATAATCATATAATCATACATTGTTCCAATGTATTATGAAGTACTCACTGAGCTTCTCTCACACCCCCATAGTGCATTATTTTCAAGTCGAGTAGCAGACTCAGCATGTGGATCTCAAGTCTCACTCTCCACTTGGGATTACTTCGCTGATTGTATGATGATCATAACTTGTTTCCTTGGGTTATCTCATTTAGAACTCCATAGGTCAACATGGTTTTATAGTATTGCATTAATAGAATAAATTGAGTGCCTTATAATGGTCAAAGATTGTGATGTAATATGTTATAACGGATTATCGAAGTAAATATTTGATACACTAATATGATGATTGATGGTGAGACACCATTAATTGAATGGTATGTGATTATTATAGATGAGATATTTGATACTGTTATATAGGTTGAGAATCCTGGATTCATGAGTAATGCATGTTAAATGTATTATGTGTGTTAAGTGTATTGTAACATAGAATGAAGGGTTCTACGGGTTGTTTGTACCTTTATGGTTACCCATGCCGTAGGACTATCACACTTCCTAAGGTGGGGTGTGACAGTCCTTAAGCATTTTGTAAGAGAATCTATTCTCAAATGTTGAGAATATGAGTGACAGATTGCTCTCAAACAAATACTTTAAATATATTCATGGTCATAGGATTATTGATTGGACATCATTAATCTGGAAGACCATCACTTCTGCTTGTTTTCCACAATCAGTATAAGATACTTATGATTATAGAGGTAGTGAGTCTTATGTTGCTTGACATATAATGTTGATAATAAATATATGAGGTTGGAAACACCAGGAATCGGATTGGTTAAAACTCCCAAATAGTTGTGATGAACAAGTGTTGTTCACTTATTATATATCAAACTCCCAATAATGACAATGTGTATCTGAGGGATTTGTGATAATCTTATAAGAATTCAATCACCTACTAGAAATCCACCCCAACAGGATTTTTGTTTCCTTTTTGGAAGTATAGGATTCGCCAAATTAGTGAGATTATCATTTTGATTAAAGACCAAATTATTTTGGTAACTACATAATTACATATGTTATTAATCTTGCTGTTTTCTACATTTTGATAATATAAAATTAACAAACCCACATGCCAATATTTTTTATTCTTTTAGGCTCACATAGCCTAAATCTATGGACTAGTTTGATAAAACCTTAAAATGGTCCTCGCATTCGAGTACATAGTGTATGTATTCGATTTGATTTGTTCTTGGTCTTTTAGATGAAAAGATTGCTCTAAAGGAACATGTCGTCCTAGTGTAATGGAAATAAAATATTGGATGAGGTTGATGTTATATGTTTGTTTTATAAGTCAAGAGTTGTAGAAGTAACATATGAGCATAACATTAGTCTAATTGTTTATGCTTCATCTACAAGAGTTGTAAGATGAGCATAGATAAACTGATCAATATGAGATATTGAGGCAATTATTTTATTTGAATATGAAGGAAATTATAAAGAAAGTAAAAGGAAAAGAAAAGAAAGAAAAAGGAAAAGAAAAGAAAAGAAAGAAAAAGGAAAAGAAAAGAAAAGGGAAATGAAGAAGAAGAAAAAAGTGTTTCTCCTTTATCTTCATATCTTTATTTTTCTGTCTTCTCCATATTTTTCCTTCTTGTTCTTAATCTTGCTATTCAATTTAGACAGAAGTTAGAGAAATGAAATAAAAGAAGAAAATGTTTCATCTTTAATTTCTTGTTCTTCTATTTTTTATCTATAATTCTTTATGAAAATATTTGAATTGTGAGAAGTCCATTTTCATTTCTTATTAATTTGAATTTAAACTAAATTTGGAAATCATATTCATAGGATTATTAAATTCATCAAACAACTAGAAGGTTTAGATGTTTTGATGAACAATAATTTCAAAATAGTATAATTCTTCAATTCATTCTAAATTTCTATGAGATGGAAAATGCACTGTAAGAGGCTACAAAAGGTAATAGAAAAAGTTTCTATCCTAAAGCCTAAAGGGAATTGCAAAAGACGAGTGCATAGATAAAGCTAAAGTTGGCAAATTAAATTATTTCCATTGTTAATATTATGAATATTGAAAATGTAATTGCTCCAAGTATTATGAATACTAAAGGGCAAAAAGAATGATAAACCTTGTGAAGGTAAATCTCTCTCTTATTATAAAATTTCAATGATTCAAATAGTTCATCTAATGCTAGGATCTATGATATAGGTGCTTTTGTACCTTATGCATGATCAGAGTAAGCAACAGAAGCATGGAGTTAAATGAAGTGATTTTCAAAGATCTAAGATGCAAAGTATTATTTCCAAAGAGCTTTTAGGATACTTCATGATGATTTTAGAAATCATATTTTGTATATCTTACATGTAATTAATGATGATTTTAGAAATCATGTTTTGCATATCTTGTATATATTTCATACTTAAGCTACATTATTCTGTAACAACAAGGAATTGTGAAATCCGTTACGAGAAAAATATTTGCGTAGTTTATTAAAGTAATAAACTTAAGTGTATGGGCTACATATTTGATATATTATTATTAAGTTAATAATAACAAAACAAATCCAACTTCTTTTTATGATAATGCCATAAATAACTCTAATCTAAAACTACTATGATTTCTAAGATTGGTTTGTTTAGCTGAGAATAGAAAAACTAAATTGGATAACATGGGTCACGACCCGTCAGGGTGTGAACTTGGTTCAACTTAGAAGTCTTATATCTGATGCGAAAATAACTAGATCACCTTCTATTGGACAAAAGGATAGAAATCAAAGGAATTTTGGAATTGATACATATAGATGCCAATATCATTTGTGAATTGTTTATTAGGAGTTTTTCCTACTTCACTGTATTTACATACATAAATGACCCGTAAGAAAATGTAAATATAATGAAGTGTTCACTTGAATCTTTTGAATTTTTTCAAGGAATTCAAGGTGAAGAGGAAATTAAATATTAAGGGATATTTCATGCAAAAGGGAAAGAGTATCATTAGCCCTTTGATCCAATTGAAGTGGGGAGAACTCGATTACAAATTTTGAGAAATTTCCTAAATATAAAATTGGCATATAATCATTATTCTTTTGGGAAAGCCATAATTGATGGTATACTCAAAAGAAGAAATTACACCATATATGATATGATATAATACATGATAAACTATAAAAGTTTTACCTATCTCCTTATGGAGATTTATGATAAAATTGCATAATATTCTTGACTAGAATTCTCTCCAAAGTTTATCTAAACCTAACTCATATGTGATATGATGTGGTTAGATGTCAAAATTCTTAACTATGTTAAGATTTGGAATATCTAGCTTATTTGATAAGCTGAAGTTAGACAATTTGGAAGATAATTCTATAAGAGATAAAGTTTGTTGAATATCCTAAAGGTTGTTTAGGATAGTACTTCTATCTTTTACAAAATAAAAGTTGTTAGCAAATATATTATTTCTTGATAAAGTGTTTATTCAAGAAAGTGACATGTTGAGAAAGATAGAATGATTGGATGAAAGTCATTCAATAGTATCAAATAAAATGATCAAAGTAAATTTGATCAACCCTATAAAAAGTCTAAAACTAACTAAGTGTTTTATCCGTGTAAGCAATCCAAAAGGTTTAATAGAATGTCTAATTTTTCTAAAAGATATGATTTCCTTTATATGAATACACAAGAGTTGTATATTCATGATGAAGCAAATCATGAGATAGTAAAATATCTAATCTTAAGAAAGATATAATTTTCTTTATATAAATGCACAAGAGTTGTACATTCATGATGAAGCAAATTATGAGATGATTCTATTATAACTATATTTGGTATAGCAATGCATAATGATTATGAGTTTGACATATAGATGTCAATACTGGTTTTCTTGCTTTTGAAGGAAAACATAATCATAAAATAAATCTAAAGACTTATAGTCTTAAGAAAGTTCCAAAGTATGTAAACCTTAAGGAGTTGTATCATCGCAAGATGAGTCCTTAATGTGCAAAAGGATAGTGGAAGTATCCTCACCTTCTAATGTTGTACATGGATAACACATTGGCTGGTAAAAGTATTAATATAATTACATTTGTAGAATGGTTTACCATTACTTTCTTCATTTAGACTTGAGTTAAGTAATTTACATTCTTGGTAATTCATATCTATAGAGATAGATTGAAGAGAATGTTAAATCTTTCTAATTCTACATTTGAAAAAAGATGTTGAAGAGTTCAACATGCTAATTCCAAAAGTATTATTTCCTATGATTTCGATATCTACTTTTCGAGTGTTGATTCCCTAAATACCTAAAGAAAGCATGGATTGGATTCCTTATAGTTTGACTATAAGAAATTTAAATTATATAAGAGTTATATAATGGGCTAGATATTGAGAATGTTGTTAGTATGACTAACAGATTCTAATCCTATCCAGGATTAAATCATTGAAAATATAATCAAAACTATCCTAAGGTACTTGAGAAGCTTTGAAGATTTAATTTTGATTCTAATCCAATCCAGGATTAAATCATTGGAAATATAATCTAAACTATCCTAGGGTACTTGAGAAGTACTTAAGATTTAATTTTGATAAATGAAAAATGTTACTACATTAATGATAGAGGGTCTATCATCAGGTTTGTTATTGATCTGTGATGAAGTAACAATTTGCTAGAAAAGTTCTAAGCAAACTTTTGTTATAAACTTCATTACAGTAGCCGCATTTGCTACATGGGATGTTACAAATAAGAAGTTGTTTTGGATTCATCAGTTATGAACTGTTGAAGAGTTCCTCTAGTAAGTTACGAGTATCTCTCTGCTGTAACAATAATGGAGCTTTAGCTTAAAGCAAATGAACTCGAGTCTCACCTGAAATCCAGAATACTTCGAAAGGCATTATGATATTATCATATCAATTGTTGGAATAGGACATTATTACCTTGTAGAAAGTAGCGTTAGCCATTAACTTGGTTTATTCGTTGACTAAAGTCAAAATATTAGTAACAGTTAGACTTCATCTTTACAAGATGAGTTTCTGATACTATGCATATGGCTCTAGTACAAATGGGAGATTGATAGCATTATATGCCCTAAGAGCCATATATTTGTTGTGTAATAGTAGAAATAATAATTCCCAATGGCATAATAAATTTATTCTTTATATGAAAGAGTTTCATATTATTAAATATAGTCCTTAAGCATTTTGTAAGATGATCTATTCTCAAGTGTTGAGAATATGAATGACAGATCGCTCTCAAAGAAATATTTTAAATATGTTCTTGGTCATAGAATTATTGACTGGACATCAATAATCCAGAAGAGTCATTTGTTTTCTATAACAGTCATATGCTCTCAAACAGATCCTCTATTTGTTTTCTATAATCAGTATGAGATACTTATGATTATAAAGGCAATGAGTCTTATGCTGCTTGACATATAATGTCGATACAAATATGTGGATATTCATTGGATGAATAGGCAAACTGTGATGTTAGATGATAATTATATGGAGTTTTACTACTTGTCAATTATTTATCAATTTAGGTCATAATAGTGCATATAGTCCTTTGATTTTAGGGACACTGTATCTTATTTATATGTGATTAGGATTTAGTAATGCTTGCATAGACGTGCTATTCATGTACAGATATATGGCATGTGATGGTTCTAATTAGTTATATATAGAAGTAAATGGTCACTAAGATATAATTCATTACCTTGAGTAAACAAGTTTAAGATCCTATGCTATCTGGTTATTATTGATACCAAAGCTCCTAGCCAAGACAGACAGATTCACTGGAAAGAGTTTTTAGTATGAATCTAATTATATCAAGAATTAGAATTGAGATAATAACATATGACCGAGGCACATTAGGATTTGACATAAATCATTACCCTAGCCGAGATTGGGATCTTTAATGAAGGGATTCAAGTGCATGATAATTTATGATTGATGTTCCATGTAATGTTTAAAGTAATCAACTATAAACATTCATTTCGAATTAGGTAGTCGTAATATACTTTGCTAGTCGTCACTCACGATTTATGGGACTAAGTGTGAAATGGGGATTTCACATTAGAAAAGAAAAGTGTTTTCTTATTCCCATTGCTAATTAGACATAAACCTAGAAAGTCACCCAATAGTAATCACCTATCAAGTGTAAAACTTTTACCATAATAATTAATTAAAGTGTTTAAATAATTGAACAGTGGTAAAAGGATTGAACTTGTAATTAAATTTAAAAGGACCCTAGCATGTCCTGAAGTTTAAATCCATAAAAGTTTCATTTCAATTAAATCTTAATTTTTATACGATACAAATTTAAATGATTAAATTGAAAATGCTTTGGACTAAACAAATCAAAGAATTAATTTTAAACTTAGTGGAAACCCTAAACACATATGATGTGGCCAAAGCCCATATGTGATATGGAAAGAGAAAATTTAGGGTTTAGAGAAAATTTACTATTCACTAAGCCCATTGGATGGGTTTTGGGGTTAGAGAATATACACTAAGGTTAAAATGATCTTTTCCACTTTTAACTAATTAAACTCTGAAAGGGTAAAATGATCATTTCACCAATAGAAGTAGCAAAGTACAACTTTACTTCTTCACAATTGGTTTAGCTAAAAGGTGTACGAGAAGACTTAAAAGCTAAGAGTTGAAAGACTTAATGATTAAGTCTTGGAAAAGATATAAAAGCTAAGAGTTTTTATTATCTTAAGCATAATTTTTTTTTCTTGCAATTGGAGCATTTTCTAGAGAGAGAAATTGAAAGAGTTAAAACAGAAGAAGAAAATATTTATTCAATTTTCTTTTAATCTTCAAATTCTTTTCTTAGTTCTTTATGAAAGAAAAAATTTCTTGCAATTGAAAATGAGTTTAGTCCAAAACAATAAAAGGGAAAACCTAATATTTCAAAAGTTTTTAATGAAGGATCTTGAATCAAAATTGGGCAACCAAGAGTGAGATTCAAGAACACTAAGAAAACCAAAAAGAACTTGAAGGTGAGCTAGGTGTGGATGATCTAGAGGCTTCATACTTAGAGAGCTCTTTGTTAAAGAAAGAACCTTCAAGAGGTAATTAGATTACTCTTCCTTCTTTTTTCTTTACATATGTGTTTTAAACACAAATTAATTGATTGATTGAATGAAAATTGGGCCTACCAATTGGTGAAATGAAATTTTGAAATGTTTGGAATTTCATCTCACCACCACGCTTCCGCTCTTTATTGGCGCCACTCTTCCTTCAGATGAAATAACAGCTGGGTTTGATTTGTAGCAAACTAAATAAAGTAATAAAACTAAATAACAATAATAGAATAAAATAAAGGATGCAAACAATGGTGATGAAACCTAGGATTTAGATTTTGACATGATATTTCACTTCGGATTCAAATCTGCTATGGTCTATTGGTCATTACAAGATGATGATTAAAGATTACTCCTCTTAAAGTAATGAAAACCCTTTCTCAAGGTGAGAACATATACCCAACCAAACCCATCTCTACATTCATGATTTGGGCAATTTTTTGAATCCATTAAGAATTGTGAATGAATGTGTGGTATCATCTAAGGTTGCCCACATCCTCATGCGACAAATGCCTAGATCTACTACCCCATGAACCAACAAAGCACTTTCCTTCTCTTTTTCCATGATAGGAGGAGGAAGTCAAAGATATCTTCAATCTTGCTCACATCAAAGGTGTGCTGCTTAGACAAATTTTGAAGCTTTTTCCAAGCCTCTCTAGAAATCAGGGTGAAGTCTGGGATACAAGATCCTCCGAGGTAGGGATTCTCACTTCCACATTCCACTTTTGGGATATGACAGTTCTAGGACATGGGTAGGCCTAAAGCCATCAAAAACTCGTAGAACCCAACTAATACTACATCTCAACTGTAGTCCAATAGAGTGTCGGCTGCACATATAACACTACCCCATAATCACAACTTGCAAATAATCAACACTTCCAAATAAAACACTCATATTTCATCAACTTCATGTGCAATATCACGAATCTCCATTATCATCAACACATACCATACATCATTAACTCATTAAGAAATTCTAAGTCATTCACAACTCATAAATTGTACACTATCCTTCTATAGGTTCTGAATTCCATGGAGTATTTAAATAATATCATATACAAATATACGTAAGAATAAATACAATAAGAATTCCAAATGAAATTTCTACTCTAACTTCACTGCAACACCAAGTGAACCTGTAATACCCCAAATTCACATATCTTATAACCAATAGTTATAATGACATAGAAATGGAAAGTTAAATGGTAATTGGACCAATAGAACCGAACATGATCCTTAAGATACCTAATTGTGTCCATTCAAAATTTGAATGCATATTGTGTTAAACAAGATGTTTATTTGTATACATGTTGATATGAATATAATTAAATTGAATATGTTTGAATATATGTACCGATTAATGAATATGAGATCACATGCTATAGAAAGGGCAAAACAGTCAATTTGCAAAAACTGCCAAATGTGAAATTGTGATCATATATGTACAACACACACCAAATTTCAGCCAAGGCAAGAAAATAAGGGAGGAAAATGTAAAATTTTTAAAATAATATTAAGATAGAAATTGAGTTAGTGGAAAGTGGACCCCACTTTCCATTAACATAATATTTTATCCCTTAAATTAGATTCATTAAACTTAGACAATTGCTATCATCTTCTCCCCATTTAAATAAATATTTTCATTGTAAAGCTTCCTAAGGAAGCCGAAAAATTTCAACCACCTGAACAAGTGAATTAATCTCCACCATACATTTACATTTAAGAAACACTCACTCATCATCTTTTCCTCACATTCTTTAAACACCAAAAGAAAAAAAAAATTGATTTTTCTCTCCTGTCTCAAGGGTGGTTCGGCCACTCATACTCCACCATCAAGAGTCAAGAAACTTCAAAGTAAATTTCTAAAAACATGCTCTAAATTTCATCCCAAGCTTAGATAATTGATTGATTTACCAAGTTCTTAAAGTTTCTTCCCCTCTTCTTTTCTTTAATTGGTTCGACCTATACATGAAAAATTGGGAAAAATTATTTAATTTTATTTCTTGATGATTTTGAGTGTCTCATGAATTCAATTGAAGGATTTGATAGCTTGATTGAGTATAGATTGCATGATAAAACTTAATTTGATCTTGTGTCTTGAAATTGAAAAGTTAGGTTTTGGAATTGGGCAGAAATTGAAGAGCCAATTCTGTAATTTTAGAGACTAAATTTGGAGAAGTGTAAAATATGAAAATTGTAGGTAAATGTCTCTAGTATACAGTGGTAAAAGTAATTTGAAAGATTGGAAGTGTAGAGAGAGAAAAGTTACTTGAACTAAAATTGTTACTGTTCACAAAATAATTGGGTGACCCGAAATTGAGAAGTGCAATTGATGACTTTAGAAACTGAATTAGGCAAATAATAAAATATGAAAAATGCTAATTTAAATGTTTATAATATCTTTGTAAAATGAAACTTAAATTGGATATATAAATTGTGAGATATGATCTAGTAAAAGTAATAAGATCTAATGAATTCTGTAAACTAACACAGTTGGCAAATCTGAGAATCTACCCTCTAAAATGAGGATGTTAAAGAAATAATTAGGAGAACTTAAAAACTAGTAAAATGATCCTTGTTATATTAAGTAATAAACATAAAATTTATTAACAAAATTCCAAGTATTATGTGAGAAATGGAGTTTACATTGTGAGTGACCCTGTACCCGTAGTCAGACTATAACATGTAATGAGCCATCTAAATTTGAGACTTTAAAGGCATAAAAAAGCCAAAATCAAAACATAATAAATGTTTTTTATTGTATTTATTAACTCTCAGTAAAAGGGTACTTCATTTGGAAGTATAAATTATGAGATATACTTAGTTAAATGTAATATGCTTTGTCTGCCTTACCAAAGAAACAAAACTAGATTGAGATGGTCACCAAGTTTTCCATAGATTGAATTTTAAGTTAAATTTTGGATATGAAATGAATTAATATTTCTAGTTTATTATGCAAAAAGAATAAACTGATTTGAATTAGTAAATCATGAGAAATTAAAAAAATAAGGTCATAAGGTCTAGTTATAAATTATATAATAAATGAAAATGTAATGTGTTAATTGATAGTGAATATTTATGTAATCATTCTATGCATTGACTTGTGCAAAATGAAATTGAAATGCGCTTATATGCAATATGAATTGAGGGTATTCACCCTAGGCCATTCGGCCATTACATGATATTATACAAGAAAATGCTTTAAATGGTAATATGTGTAAATACATGTTATGTATGTTGACTTAAATTGATATTAGATAATTACTATATCTTAGATATAGATTTAGTAATACTAGAGTTAGGATTGGTTAGTCAAGTTGACGAAATGTTTAATGGTACTCAATTGAATAACATGAATGGTATGGTTCATTGTAGAACCTAAAGGATAAGATAAAGGAAGTGTTCCGAAGATCAAAGAGCACCTTGGTTAAAATGTTAAGAGCTTGTATTAGGAGCTAAGGAGTTGAGATGAGTATGTAATATTTTAATATGATATGGGCATCTGCACTTGAATCAATAATAAATTAATATGTATGCATATATTACTGAAAGTCCTAGCAACCCTTAATGTGAACTTTATTCAAAAATTGTCATTCAATCTTCTGCTAGGACTATACTTGTTAGCCTTCGGCCTCATTGTTATTTATTAATGGCTTTCAGCCCATTAGTCACTCTATGGATGGCCTTCGGCCCAACTGTTAAATTGTTGATTCAATTGAACATCCTAAGGTTCATTTGAAACCACTATTGAAATTGTATAAAACCCCATTGATGCTATATTGAATTGCATATGACTTATTGTTCATATATTATGAATCCTTATAAATGATATTCTTATAAGTAGAAATCCCCAACTGATGTGGGATTATACATCAGTCATGTGCACATGGTAAGAAGGCCCGTCGGATAGGGATAGTGTAACTGCCCAGCTGGGAAGGGGTTCATAGCCGTAAGACCTGATCAATCTTGCACTCAGTGATCAGTGTGAGTGAGCAAGGCATTAGCCGCCACTCTATTTGTTTATCAGTAGGGCCATACCGCTTCCAAATCCCTGATTTTTGCTAAAATGATAATAAATGAAAATCAATTGATTATTGATCCTTCATCGATATAAATATCATTGAATATCATTGTATTATTCACAATCTATATTGATTACCAAAGAGAAAACCTTTCATCGATACCAATCGTAATTTAAACCCTTATTACTGTTCTATATATTTTTGCCGGCATATTATGTTAAGATATTACATTCTCGCTGAGCTTGTTTCACTCTTTTAGTGGTTATTATTTTTCAGGTATACTGAAGGTCAAGCAAGACAAATTCTCAAACTTCCATTCTCTGCTTGGAGATTTCCTCTGCTACATAAGTTGGTGTAAATTTCTGAATCTTAATGTAATTGTATTTTGAAGAGTTAAGTCTAGAGCTCCACGATCAATATTGTTCATAATAGTTACTAATGTAATTATGGTTTGATAATTATAGTCTGTAATTATACAATGATAATTCTAGTAATATTAAAGTATAAATGTGATGATGAATGATGATATGAATTGTATAGTGTCAATGGTACAAGTATATGATGAGTATACAAGTGGTATATGTTTGGTATACATATGGTATATGTTAGGTATCCTTTTGGTATATGTAAAGTATACTTTTAGTACCCTATTGATATGTAAAGAGTATATGAATATGGGATTATAGGTTACGATCTGGGTAATATGTCCACTGTGTAAAATGCTTGTTATAACATAGAATAGGGGTTCTACGAGTTTAGGTGACCTTACGTCTCCCTTTGCCCTAGGACCGTCACACTTCAGAAGTTGGGGTGTGACAGAGATGGTATCAGAGCAAACTTTGATTCTAGTATAGACATATAAATTTTAAGGAGTCATAGTACATAAGTTGAACCATGGAGCATAGGATTCCTAACCGTCAATTATAGTCCATCATCAAGATAGTTCCGCGTTATCCATATATAGTTGAATTCTCATCATCCAATATGATATCTATATGTGTTGTAAATATGAAAGACAAGTATGTATGAACATATACTAGTGAGAAAAATTATGTGATTGAAACCCTGAATGTACTCTAAATGATACATGTGAACTAAAATGCAATGTGAAAGTGAAGTGACAAAGTGAAAAGGAGGTCGATCCATTAGTGATCACTCCTGTAATAAAGAAATGAATGTGTATTGTTAAAAAGAAATTTCCTGTAATGATCGATTGTTGAACATTGATAAAGATACTAGTGTATCTATTATTTGTGAAAAGATTTGTGTGATGTGAATAACAATAAGAATGTGTAAATTGTTTGTACATGTGAAAATATTTGTATTGTTTAGGGAAAAGACATCCTAAGGCAAACCATCTCATCGAGATGGGAGTGTAAAATCAATGTTACCCTATATATGATGTCAATATGTGATCGCCTATTAGAATCGCTTAGGATTAAGTGAAAAACCTAGGAAGAAAAAGAAGCAAAGACTATTGAAAAGTATAGAAGCAATGAGATGAGAACTGCGTGAATCAGAGCAAAGGATCGACAAGTGGAATGAGAAAGGTATTGTATGCCATCTACTGTGTACTCCCCAGTAACTACACCAGCAATGAGAGAGGCAAAGATTTTCCTGCTGCATATGCAGATACCGAGCAAAAGCCAAAAGAGAAATGCGGATTAATATCTCCGAGGAAGCAACTGATTGATGACGTATAAGCTATCACACTACCCCTAGAAGAACATGTGGAATTATTTGTAATACGATGATGAAAATGAATAAAGGAAAGATATGAGAAATTCTTGTTAGACTTTATTAAAGTCTTAGAAAGGAAAGTAAAGAGAAAGAATGAATGGAATAAGTGTGATAATAAAACAGAATATTATAAAGTGATGATAAAAGTCAAAACTATAAGGACATAAATGATGAAGAACATGTTACAAAAAGGAATATGTGTAAGTTAAGTATTAGTGACTTATTAGAACAAATATAATTTAAGTCAAATATTCCATGATTGGGGAAAAATTAATGATGAGACAATAGTCAATAAGTAAGAGTGGATGCTATAAGAAATGACAAACATAGAATGTGACCACGAAAGGTAAAAGAGGTATGATTAAGTGGAACGGGAAATACCTAAATGAAAATGTATGGAACAATAAAGTAAGGAGAATCACAAGGACAGTGAAACTGTAATGCAAAGAGTGAACTAAGTTAAATAAAAGATTTTGTTTGATAAAGATGAGATCGAAATGAGAGCAAATAAGGGAAAAGCTATAATGCTAAACTAAATGGATGGAATAGATGAGCTGAATTCTAATCAATGAATACTTAGATTATTAATGGTTAAAGAGATGAAGAAATTGGAAATAGTCAAAATTGATTATTGTTGCATAAGACTATAATGAATTAATCAGGATAATGACTTGTGACAGATAAGTTAAGTGAGAATGAGAAATGTGAATGATTAAAAATTAGTAATGGAATAAAGTAACCTTGATAAGGATGTGAAAGTCTATGTGAACGTAAAAGAGAATTGTGAAGATTGAGAAAACTTGAGAACATCTGAAACTCACGCCGGATGAGTAGGACATGGAGCCGGAAAGGAATGTGAGATAATTAAGGAAATAATTAGATTAATATAAAATAAGGTAAGTAAAGGACTAATTAACAGGATATATATATTCCTTGAGAGGGACTTAAACTACTGAAATCATGAATACCATGTGAAATGGACATATGTTGTGAATAGCGATAAGATATATCAATTTTATATGTGTGAACCCTCAATTTTGCACCCTTAAGATGTTGCTGCAGTTTGACACATGCTAAATTTCATACGCTACGCAAAGCCGGTACAACGGTCTTACTAGCTAGTTAGCGGGCAGGGGTCAAAGGGGCAACACCTCTGGAGCAAAAAATGGCTTTCAGGCATCATACTACAGCGATAAAGAATTTTGGATCCACCGTCACTAACCGGTAATTTTTCAGAATCCCAGAAGTCACAAAAAAAAAAAAAAACCTTCTGCCACGTCAGCTGCTGCCAGGCAGCCCGGTGGCGCCACCGAAGAGCCCAAAATCGCCGCCCAGACCTCCAGCAGCGCCGCCCAACCTTGATCATCACGCCTGTACCGTGCACTTGCACGCCACATCAACAGTCGCCGGACAGGCCGGCGGAGCCTCTAGGCCATCTGGCTACTGCCGCTTCCGCCTCTGCCTCAATTTATGTGCCCCGTACCTGCACTTTAAAATTACCATTTTACTATTCCAGCCTGATTTTTTAAACCAAAAGGCTCTACCCTTTTGGTCTTTTCACTCTTTCACTACCTAAAATACCCCCACCTCATTTTTCCTATAAATACCCCCCTCCATTTCTCATTTCTCTTCACCCCTTATGCATTTGTTGATGGCTATCCATTTGCTCTCTTCTCTCTCTCTCTCTCTAATTAATTTTCTCACACTCATTTTGAGTAATCACTCTAATCACTCTAATTAATTAATTAATTTCTCTTCGATTTTAATTAATTAATCTTAATTAATCTTTAACTCAATTTGATTAATTAATCCTTTTAATTAATTACTTTAATTAATTAATCTTTTTGATTAGTTAAAAATTGGGTAATTTAGCAACCAAATCATCAAATTAATTTCATCCGAGATTAATTTAAATTCATCATCTAAAATCGATAAAACAAAATTTCGATTCGGAAAAGCACTCCGCCCGCTCTAAATGTCACAAAGAGAAGGAACATCACCTTCTTTCACCAACCCCAAAATCACCCCAAATCAAATCAAATCAATCTGACAAATCCCTAAACCCTCCACCTCACCATGAATGAACTACGTGAATTTTGATCCCCATTCAGTGGGGTACGTAGGCATGCTTGGAATCTAAATCCAAGCCCCAAATCAAAATCCCCAATCAATCCCCTTCCCCTTTTATTTTTTAATATCAATCCATTGTACATGTAAATGTTAATTAATGTTATTAGTTAATTATTTTGGAGTAAAGGAGCGATCTTGTAATTTTCCTAATACCCATAAGGGTTAGAGGAAATACTCTCCTTTGCTTGTGTATGTTTAAATACTTGCTCTTTATTTTTTCACACACTCATAATTATGTCATGCTCATGCACTTTAAATCGTAATTAATACTTACCATCCATGAAATCAATTTTCAAGTCAAATTAAACTAAAGAGCCAAATTGAGATTATTTTAAACCAAAAACTTAGTCCCCGAGCTCAACCTGGTTCGAGAACTAGTGACTTTATCATTGGGTAAATTAATCAAAGATTAATAAATTGAAGTCAAATTGGGTTTTTCCTTAATTTTCCCATTTAAATAAATTAGGGTGGCGACTCCCAACTTAAATCAATTTTTCGAGGCGATAGACTCTTCCAATCGTGAGCACCAAAACTCGTATCTAAACCTCCCTTAAAAATCGCTCGCCTTTCCTTTAGGCAATTTTATACTTTTCTCGAGTGAGGAGAGGGGCGTTCGGGCGAGGCCTCACAGTTGGCGACTCCACTGGGGACTAGTTGCCACCCTTTTCAATAAAAGGAAAAGCAAAAATAAGAGGATTACTATTTGGTTAGGATT
>CATKHJ010464775.1:0-13083 GCA_949750685.1 Vernicia montana
TTCATTTATATCTCTTTTTTACATATTTATATAATATAATTTATCTTTTACATAAAAAAAATAAATTAAAAATTAAAAATGATATATTATATATATATATATATATTTGAAAAATTAAAAATATATATTATATATAATCGGGGCGGGTTTTAGCATTACCCGCCCTGCCTCGAACCCGATTCGGGTTTTAAAATTAAAACTCGTCCCGCCCCATTTATTAAATAGGGCGGGTAATACCCGCCCCACTAGGGGCGGGGCGGAGCGAGTATCCTACGGGGCGGGTTAAATTGCCATCCCTAATTGTGAGAAGTGACAATGCAATTTTATTTTATTTTATTTTATTTTTTATGTTTATGGGTAAGAGCATTAATTAAAGTATTAATATTAATTATTATTATTATTATTTTTTGTTTGTCAAATCATCTCTGAATATTTCATTCATCCAATAACAATATGCTATGAAGCCTTGGAGGATAAATTACAGACCAAGCAGGGGGAAGGGAACAATTTAGTACACTTTTAGCAACCCAATCACAAGATTGATTGGTTAATCTATCAGCCAAACAAAGAAATACACTAAACCTCTCTATAGGAATATTCTTAAAATCCTACTAATTATATTCTTATTGAAAGGTTATAATTTAATAGAGATATAGTATAAATTTTTTTTAGTATAAATTAAACATCCAAAAACATCATTCTTAATAATAACACTGATTAATAAACAATAAAGTATTGACATATTAATAAAAAATGAATGAAATTATATTAAAAAAATTATCAAGTAGCAAAGTTAATACAATTCTATATGTCTTGATAAAATGAGTCACTATTATTTCTATCAATTCTATATGTCCGATTTATATAAATAAATGTAAAAATTTTTTAGGTAGATGCAAGTATTTTGACTTGATTTTATCTCTTTATCCATTTTATATGTTTTAATAATTAATAATATTAAATTATATTGAAATAAAATATATATATAGTAATATATATATATATATATATATATATATATATATTACTATATAGAGGTATACTTTCTTAGTACGAGACTTAAAAATATTATAACTTATTACAATTTGAAGGTTATTCTTATTTATAACTAGTCCAAGTTGGGACCAAAATTTTTTATAATAATATATATGTTATTCTTATATAAGGTATTCTTATATAAATGTTATACTGTATCATGAAATTTATGTTTTAACATTTTAACTACAGATAACTGCAAGGCCAGCTATTCCTGATAAAGAGTAGTAACTTACATCAAAGTTAAATTTTAGCTTAGAAGTAGGAGGAGGCTGCCATCTACTTTTCATAGTAGAACTATGTGGCCTTGAAGAAGTCAGAAATGCTCTTCCTTTATGATGGAATTCAGCTGCCAGAATTTCTGCTCTAGAAGCAGTTTTTCTTGGATCAAGTTCCTTTTGATTAAATATCTTATCATTTCTGCTTAACCACACCTATCAACACATACAAGCAAACACCTCTGCAATACTCATACCATCAAGCTGGGTAGGAGAATTAATAATGTATTTCCACCAAGAAACAAAATTATGCAGGGTGAAAGGATCATGGCAGTAGCTGAATCTCATAGAGAACCAAGATGCACGCGTATAGGGAAAAAAAAAGAGGCAATGTTCAACTGTTTCAGGAGCCAAACCACAAATATCACATAAATTCGAGTCAACAATTCTCCTTTTCAGAAGCTGCTCCTTAGTAGGGAGGGCCTGCAGACATGCTTTCCAAATGAACAAAGAAGTTTTGGGAGGAATATTAAGTTTCCAAAGTCTTTTCCATTCCTCTTTTGATATGACCATTGAAGAAGAAGGAGTTATGGATATACTAGAAGCAGAATTAAGTTCAACATGTTTATGGTAAGCAAACTTAACAGTAAACTTACTATATTTATGCGAATGCCAAGTCTAGGTATCCTCGGCTTCACTACTGCCAATAGGAATCTTGCATATAACTCTCACCTCCATTGGAGAGGAAAATTGTTGTAATTTCAGAATGTCTCACTTCCTATTGCAATCAAAAAGCTCATGAACCCGAAGTGGAACCTGATAATGTGGTTGTTGTGATTGAATTTTAAAATTTGGGAGATTCGGAATCCATGGATCTTCCCAAATTTTAATTTTAAGCTCGTTACCCACATTAAGTCTCGCTCCTTGTTTCAATAAACCACGAGCCATAAGCAAGCTTCTCCATCCCCAAGATGCATTTTGTTTAAGATTCACACTCCAAAAATCAGAATATGGAAAGTATTTTTATTTTAACAACCTGGCCCAAAGGCAATTGGGATTAAAAACCAACCTCCATGCTTGTTTAGCCAACATGGAAATATTAAAAGACTCCACGTTCCTGAAGCCCAACCCTCCTGCAGTTTTGGCTTGTGCAAGTTTCTCCCATGACAAAAATGAGATATTTTTCTACTTACCAAAATTTAACTATTATATTATTCATTTTTCTGCAAGAAGTAGAAGGAATTTTAAAACAGGACATCAAGTACGTTGGTATAGTAGTTAGAACTGCTTTTACCATTACCTCCCTTCCACTGTGGGATAAGAGTTTTCGCTTCCAAGTACCAACTCTTTACTGTAATATTTCCACCATATAGTTACAAGCTTGAGTCTTTGATTTTCCCTAATTGGATGGGAGCCCCAAATAAGTATTTGAGTTAGCCATCTCTTTCATATGCAAAAAAAATCCAACAATTGGGATTTTAAAGTCAATGGGATATTTTTACTAAAGATTACAACAGATTTATGGAAGTTAACTCTTTGACCCGATGCTTGGCCATAATGATCAAGGATGGAAATTACCTTAGTTAATTCCACAATAGAGGCTCTAGCAAATAAAATTGTGTTATTGGCGAAAAGCATATGGGAGATTGCAGGATTTCGAGGGCAAAGCTTCATGCCTTTAATATCCCCATGAATAAGTGCACTATCAAACATAGAAGAGGGAGCCTTAGAAACAAAGAGGAATAAATAAGGTGAGATAGGATCACCTTGACAAAACCCTCTAGTTAGTTTGAAAGGCTTGGACGACACACCATTAATCAAAACAGAGAAAGATACAATAGATATACATTGAAAGATCATATTGACAAACCTTTCATGAAAACCCATACGCCTTAAAACAACAAGAAGGAAAGACCACTCCACTCTATCGTATGCTTTGAGCATATCAAGCTTGATAGCACAGTCATGAATAGATTTTGTAGAGGAATGCTTTAGCTTGTGGATTAGTTCATGTGTAATTAACACATTATCCTGTATGGCCTGTATGGCCCTATTCGAGATAAAAGCTCCTTGACTAGTTTCGACCAGCTGACCCATCCAAGGCTTCAACATCTGAGTGAGTGCAAAAAATTGCACAAAGAAATTGGTCTAAACTGAACAACAGATGTAGGGAAAGGGACTTTTGGAATAAGAGCTATATTTGTTTTATTAATAACTTATGGGAGAATACCAGTGGTGAAAATTTTTTTAATAGCTTTAATCACATATGCTCTCACTAAGTCCCATCCCTTATGATAAAATATTCTTGGGAACCCGTCAGGGCCAGGTGCTTTGAGGCCTTCTAAATTGAATACATCATTCTTTATCTCATCATCTGTAACCAGCATCAAAATATCATTGTTCATCATCTGTAACTGGCATCAAATTCTAGAATCAATGGGCGATGATCCGACCCAATTAATTTCTTATGCATCACCGACGCAGAGTCAAACAAAAGTCTCCAGTTCAGATTAGGGGTGAGCATTCGGTCGGTTTGATTTAAAATCAAACCGAACCGAAATAATCGAAGTAACTGAAATTAAATTTTTTATAAACCGAACCGAATAGAAATTTTAGTGAAAATTCGGTTCGGTTCGGTTTAATTTTTTTTTTCTTTTTGTTATATATATATATATATATTAAAATTATTATATATAATATAATATTATATATATATATATATATATATATATATATATATATATATATATAATATTTACATAAATATATTAAAAATATAAATATATATTAAAATTTCGGTCAATTCGGTTCAAACTAATTTTTTTATAAAAATCAAACCAAAATTTAATTCAATTTTTTTCAAAAACCGAATCAAACCGAACTTTCTAAAAAAATCGAATCAAATCAATCAGTTCGATTCGATTTTTTAATTTCAGTTCGATTTTACTTATCCCTAGTTTACATTGGCTACAACCCTATCCAAACGTTGGGCTATCAAATTATCTCCACCTCTCCAATTGTACCAGGTGTATATGGGTCCCTTTGAACCCAATGTCAATCATAGTATTAATATTAATTACACCCACAACTGTCATTCGCTTGCAATTATTTGTATGTATAGCAATTCAATTAATTATAATTAATATACTCTATAAATGGGGAAGAGCTCAAGAGGAGAGGCGGGAGGGAAAGGAAGGAGAGGATATAGTGATGATTTGGTTTTATTAATTTTTTGCCAAAAGCCTACTATTGCATGAACTTATACATTGGATTCAATTTCAACCTCAAATTTTAATCGTCTAATAGATAACGATAATTAACAATGTCATTAACCATTTTGGTAAATAGGATGTAGAACCCAAGTTTCATATTTGTAAATAATTATTTATTTATTACATAGTTTATTTTATAAAAATTTCACGCTAAGATAAAAAATAACAAGAAGAATCACAAATTTTGGTACTTCGCACCAACTTCTGTATTTATTATTTATTATGGCTTTCATTGCTGTCCCTCGGGTCAATATTGATAGTATTCGTGAACATAACTGTTCAATAGGTCTGTAAATCTTCTTTATGACTTTATCATGTAATCAACTGCAGAATATGTCAAACAAATGCCAACAACATTCCAAGAAAGTCATACTTAGTCACATTGCCTCAATGGCAGTAATAAAGGGCAACAAATTCTAACACCTCAATCTTCAAGAGTTTGAAATTTTCACCATTAGATGTTAGGTTGGGGGGAAATCCAATAAAATAAAAATGAGAAAAATAAGACAAAGACAAGAACTGCAAATCTTTTGTTGAATAGGAATAGCCATTCCGAACTTGCCTGCATATGGGTCCTCCCCACTAATCAAAGTTTCTCTGTGTTTCACATCTTACATACAAGCGAAAGTGACCGCAATAAAGAAGTCTAGGTCTGCCAACTCTGCCTAAACTTTTGACCTGTCTCTCTCCGCAATTTTTGCAACAAACTTGCATACTTGCTCAAATAAGAAGCTTCTAACATGATTTTGATGAGGATCATGAAAATGTTATCCTTCTTTAATTTTTTCAAGTAACAACTCTGCCCATCTGTTCATTGTTAAGCTAACTTCACAAGATGAACTTAAATAATAAATAAATGGCAGATGTTAGATGATTTACTACACTTCAATAGCTTCATAGATGATAAAACCATACAAGAAAGATGAACGTTAGACACCACTAACGAAATATCTATGCAACAAGGGTCAGTGGAGAAACAAACCTCTGTTAGCTTTTTATCACCCACTATAAACCCAAGCTCTGAGTCCATATTGGAATTCCTCCTTGGAGAATACAAAGTATTCAACCAGAACCTGAGAAAATATGCGATTGACTGTGTGCTCTATTTACAAATTCAAAGAGACATTGATTCAATGCCAAAACTTTCCAAACAACTATGCTACTGCCTTTACCAGTTCACCTCCTAATTGGTTGGTCCAGTAAACTAGACAACTAACCTAGCTGTGCAATAACATGCCAAAAAGCCCTTCCATTTCCTAAACATCTGGCTTCCACATGGTATTGTTAACAACATTATCATGAGATCTATCCAATGCAGCAACTTTGGTCCGATATGTTGCAGCAGCCACAGTTGGTTTTACCCTCTGACTCTGAGGAAGCTCACAGGTTTCACTAATAGAAGCAAACCTTAATTCAGCAGGAGGAATAAAACAATCCATTGACAAGCCTGGGACATTGAATGCTACTTCCTCGATTGCCCATGCTTCTTCCATTCTAGTCCTGGTGTGGCTCATTGCTGTATCCCCAAACCGGAAAAGGGTTACTACAGAACGCCCCGAATGAGCAATCATAACACCATCCACTGGCCTATAATCATCAAGGAAAGAATTAATTGTCGTCTCCCAGTACACAGCATCACCTCCATTATTTTGAATGCGGGTCAAATGGGAGTCCTCTATGTGAACAAGGAGCCCAGTTTTCTGACTGAAGTAGCCAAACAAAACATGCCTTATGATCTCTGCTGGTCCTTCACTCCTGGCCTTCAGAGTTGCAGGATCTGCACATATCTTCAGGATAAAGCAATCATCACCATTGATCTTCTTCTCCCCAATGCATCTTGCATTGGTAAACATGCTTGCAGTTGTTCTTGGGTCAAGACCCTGTAAAGAAAATGGAGATGATTAAGTAACGGACTCGGAATTGTGATAGAAGATAGGACTAAAGAGAAAAGACAGTTTCACCTGAAGTGCACGGCGCAATGATCTAACAGGACCTTTTGCAGCATGTGCACCAAGCCAGGGTGTGTGCCTCCACACAAGCTTGCCATTGCAGCCAGCATGAACCTTGCTACCACCAAGTGCAAGCTCCACATACCACATGTCTGGGTTCATTTGCCACAGGACGAACCCACCAGACTCAGCAGCCTTGGAGGAATTTCGATTCTTTGTTGCCTTGTTTGCTGTTTCAAACTCGGAAGCTATCATCCTCACCTTTCCCATGGCATAAGCATTGTAGATAGAATTTTGAACTCTTTGCCCTCCTGAAGCTGCTGTGTACTGCTGCAATATGTACTGAGCAGATGAGGTTTCCTGCAACCACACCCAAGAAAAATCACATTAAAAGATGCATATGATAGAATAAAGAACATTGCCATGGAGAGAACTCAAATTCATTCTTTTTCTTTGTTAGTTGGCCAGCAAAATGAATTTGAAGTGACAGCTATGCCAGGAAGAGCATTCAAAAAAGAATTCATTCATAATATTGTATATACAATACCATTATATTTATCCCAATCATTTTTATTTCTTCTTTAGGCCAGTGAAATATCAATCATCTTCTATGATTCAACAAATTCTATATCATCATTTTTGGGGATAAAATTCCAAACATATCTTCTCCTCTCCCTTTTCGTACTTTTGATCTACAATTTAACAATTATAAGCAACGAATTGTGGAGTAATCATATTGCGTATATTACCAGAAAGTCAGAAACACAGAGTCCCAACAGAGTAGATACAAGAGTAAAGCATGAGTTCTCTATTCAAGAAAAATTGGTAATCCCTAATCCTACAATTTTTTGTTTTGGTACACAAATAATATAAAAAAAATTTCTTTTCTATTCATTTAAATAATTCCAATAACTCTCAATTTTATTAATTTAATCAATAAATTATATTTAATTATTTAAAAAATAATTGAAAATAAATGTTTAAGGTTTTCAAATTTTATTTCACTTAGATTTCGATTTCAAATACGCTCTAAATTAAAATTAAAAAAAAAATAAAAGAAAAAGGAGAAAAAAGATTTGCTCCAAGACCATTTTGATATTTTTTTTACATGTGATCAAGGAATTAACATGCACAACAACAGAGCAACTTAACTTTAGTGAAGCATTGCATTACTATGTCAAGTTTTGTTAAAAACCTATTTAATCTTATAACCTAACAAAAATATTGAATTAAAAGAAAGAAAGAAACCAGAGCAAAAATTAGGAATATAATTAATCAATGAGTATCTAAATATTGAACTAAATTAATTAACCCATAAAATGCAGCATTGTAAAGAGATAAAGCAAAGGACTAACAATTGGAGTATCTTTAATACTAAGGTGAGGCAAAGGTTCAGCACTGCTAACGTGCACCGGAGCAAGCGGAGCACCAAGTACGCCCAGTAGCAGCCTCAGATCGGACCGTTTGCACGCATTTGACGACGCAACTGAAGGTGTTCTGGACAGCTGTCCCTTCATCCAGTGGCCCCACCTCCCTTCCATCCTTGAATCTCCACCGTCGTCTTGATCCGGCCCCTCCTTCAACGGCGATAAAGCCTCCACCGGTCTCAAGCTCCCCGATCTCGCTATAATCAACGGCTCCGGCTGCGCCACGTACTGTCCACGTCCTTTCCTTCTCCGTAACAAACTCGACATTGGGGAAGCACTCCTCGCCGGACTCTTGGCTCTCGACCTTCCGGGAGATAAACCCCTAACTACTTCCCCTTTTAGCGCCGAAAAGAACCCTTGTTTCCTCTCCATTTTACCACTTTGCCACTTACTCCTCAATGCAAGTGGTCTCAGAGAGAACAGAGCTAACTGAAAAACCAACACAGAGAGAAAGGAATGGTGTTTAATAAATGGTAATGATATAAAAATATATACTGATAATATAATTTGCCGCGAGACACGAAAACTGTAAGCTTACAGTGAGGATTTTGTTTACTAAATTCTGAGTTTTTTTTGTATATTTTCTTTGGTTGGTTCTTTGGTAGCTTTTGCTTTAGGACTGCGACAAAAGGACAAGCAAACACTCCTGGACCTGCTCATCTTTTTCTCTTTGACGGAAAATCAAACGCCAAATTTTTCTATCAAACGATTCCAGTCTTAGCAAATTAGCGCCGTTAGCAACGGTCAAGTGTGTCGTATGTATACGGTCAGAGAAACAATTAAATATTTAAAAATAAAGCTTCTGTTTTACATAAGCATCAAGTATGATAATCCGTAATTAGCATGCTAAGCACGCGAGTCAGATAGTTTTTTATTATGATATAAATAAATAAATTTAACTATGTAACTTTGTGTTATTGTTTAATAACACTAATTGGATTGGAATCTGAATATAAAATTAATGTTTAAAAAAAATAAGATTAATTGATAAAATGAAGGATAAATTACTATTTAATAAATTACTATTTAATAAATTACTATTTAATTTTTGAATTTTACCTTAATTAATATATTAGTCTCTACATTTTAAAAAACAAATGAAATAATTTATGAGATTTAATTCCATCGTCATATTAGTCTTTTTATTACCTTTTCCGTTAAAAACTTATGTAAATATTAAAATGCTTCTCATTTGCCACTAAATTTTCTATTTCAGCCATTATTTTTCTATTTTCCATAAACCTTTAGAAAAACAAATAAGGAAAAAACATAAAAAAATAAATTAAAAATAAAAAAGGAAAAGCAGAGCCATAAAAATTTTCAGTTATTATGAACAAATTAAATTTCAATTATTGTTCTTTTAATCGAAAATTAAAAGAAATTGCAATTCTTTGTGTAATAATTGGAAAAAAAAAATAAGACAAAAAAATGCCCAAATCAAATTCAAAAAAAATAATCAAACTCAATTTTAAATAGAAACCCATCAATCTTAACCAATTCAAATCACAAAAACAAGCACATAGCCACCATATGCATGATCTTAACCAATCAAACCTACAAATAACAATCTAATTCAACTAAATAAATATACAAATTTTCAATCTCAATAAAGAGAAAACAAAAAATGAGAAACAAATTGTAAAACAATAACCCATTAGAGTGAATAAACACATAAACACTTAAATACTGTATATTATAAGAAACTAAGAAGTATTTGAAAAATTAAAATGAAAATATAAAAAAATGGAAAAAATATGAGATTGAGATCGGTGATGGAGATCGGATGACATCTGGGCAACGGCTGGCACACCCTTGGTTGTCATTCGCTAGACTGGCAGTGATCGGGCTCCGTGGAGAACAATAGCGCAATTCCATTGCATTTGCTGTGAACTGGTGATGGTTTTTCAAGCACTGACAGTGGCACGTGAGGACTAGGAGCGAGTTTCGATCGCAGCGAGGTTTTACCGTTGGTTAGGCTTTGGATGACAATGGTACTGAAAGATAGAAAGAGATGTAATACTAAAAGAAAGAGAGAAAAAGAGAGTTGTTGTATGAAAGTATTTTAGGGTTTACAAGATATATTATATAATAAAAAATTATTTTTATGTTGATTAACGAAAAAAGTTAAAAAATAGTAGAAATAAAATGATTATTATGTCTGACATAATTAAATATGAGAAATTTATTCATTCATTTTTCAAAAAATATAAATCAATATGTTAATTATAATAAATTTCAGAGATTAAATAGTAATTTATCATAAAATAAAATTATTTTTATGTTATTTAAACTATATATTGAAATTTAATTTGTGAGTATTTTATATATATATTTATTAAATATAAAGTTGAATAACATTTGAACCATAAATAATCAAGTGTATCAAACTAATACAGTGAATTCTCTAAAAATAATAATAATAATAATACAGTGAATTTATCTGAAAATGATAATAATAATAATAAATAAAGTTTGAAATTTCTTATTCTAATAAAAGAAATTTATTATTATTATTATTATTTATTGAATGGTTGGAGAATTTAGGCATCTAACATCGACAATGATATGAAAACAATCTTGATTTGTAGGGCCATTTATAAAATTTTCTCTCGTGAATGTAAGAAAGCCACAATAATTAAAATAAATAAATAAAACAAATTTATTTAGCTCATTCCACAGTTTATCAAATACAATAGAAATATACCATTAAATAGGGATGTTTATAAATTGTCCGATTTGTCCAACTCGAACCAACCCGCACTAATTCGTTATCAAACTGTAGTTTGATAAATATCATAGATTGAGTCGGTTTATATTTTTTAAAACCACACTTTGTGAATTAGGTTAAATTTTTTTATTTTTTAATTCACAAACCGATCCGCAACCACCACAATCCGTGCTATATATACGTATATAAGTTACATTAGTCATCTATCTATCTATGCTGATTTTTTTTTTTTTTTAGTCAACTATATTGGACTTATTTATTTATTTTAATATATACATAATTATCAATTAAAATTATATATATATATTAAAAAAGTAAGCTGGATTTTATTTGATAATTAATATTTATATTAAAATAAAAATAAAAAGACATTATAGATCATTTATTTTTTATTTTTCATTATGTAATGTTTTTTTAATAGTTTTAGAGTTTTTTTTTTTTTTTTTTTTTTTGTAGTGTTGGGACTTGTAATGTGATTTATACATATTGACTTATTCATTTAATTTGTTTGCAATATAAATTATTTTATTGAAATTTAAAAGTAAGTTGTTTAATTTATTATTATGTTTTTATTTTTTTTTAATATTGATAAAAATATTTGTTAATTAAAAAGTGAATAGTATATAAAATAAATTCGCATAATTCGATCCGCATTTGTGAATTAGATTAGATTGATTTCTTTTTAATTTTTATGAATTGAGTTGAATTGATAAATTTTCAATCTGTAATATATGAATTGGATTGAATATCCTATTAAAATTACATTAAATTAATCCGCGAACACTCTTACTATTAAATGTGTTTATGTTTTTTTAATTAAAATTTTAATTTTTGTTATAATATAGTAATATATTTAAAATATTTTTTTATCTGATTGGGTGGTTGAATTGGAGAGGCAGTTAGCTATTGGAGTTTGTTCAACCATGTCTGGTACAACCTGATTTGAAGCGCCAACCATAGACCTTCTGATCCACATGGAATGGGCCCCTCTGCATGTATTTGGCAACCACATGACCCCTGTTTGGATACAAATAGATAAGTAGCCAATTTTCCTTTTTCTCTAACACGTCCTTTAGCTACACCTACACTAACACACTTTTTTTCTTTTTTTTTTTTTTTCTTTTTTTCTCAATCAACGTCTCCTCCAATCACGGCAGCTATAGTCTTTTATTATTATATATATATCCTCATTATTTATTAATTTATATAATAATAATATATACCATATTGGTTTGAAATTTGCATTTTGCAATTTTTCCATGTAGAGGAAGGTTACAAATAGGGTGGCAGTTTCACTTATATTTATTTATTCATTTATATTCACCCTACGAGTGATAAATAGATAATAAATAAATATAGTCAATTTAACTAATTAATTTATGGATTATATAAGGGTTGAATTGGATTTTCAACTTTCCATCTCAATTTATTAAACTGGCTCGATCTATTTTATTTATATTTAATTCTTTAAAATTATTTGTTAAAGAATTTAATTATTTTATAATACAAAAAAAATATTTTCATTATGTAAATAAATTATTTTTAATGTGCAAGTAATTAATTAATAATTGAAAATAAATTATTATATATATTTTCTCATTTATATATAGTGAAAAAAATATTGATATTTTTTGTATTTTATGTATTTAACATTATTATGAAAATAAAATATTTTAAATACATATAATAATTATGAAAATAATTATAATATATAATATATAAAAATAAAATAAAATCTCTGATGATTATCACAATAAAAGAGAAACACCACTGTAAAAAAAAAAAAAAAAAAAAAAAAACACTACTAAAAAGAGTTGTCACCGAGAGAAAATCTACTAATCCATTGAAGTCCATCAAACTAGGTGTCGTTTTGTGCCACGTAGGGCAATCAAAATAGGCAATTTATATTATGGACTCAGATTTATCATGCACCATGGATTTGGGTCCAAAATACACTGTTTTATTTTTAAAAAAAATCACTTTTATTTTTTTTTTCTACTTCTTCTTATTTTTCTGGATGCTCGATGTTTTTCTTCTGATGAATCTCTTGTTATTTATAAAATGCTGAATCTCTTATTTTTTAAAATAGTGAAACTCGATTTTTTTTTCTTCTTTTTTTTCTTCAAAATTACTTTATTTTTTTGTTTTCTTTTTATTGAAACTGTTTATGTATTATTCTTCTTCATATTTCTTTCATAATCTTCATTTTTTTTGTGAGTTTTTATACTATTTGTGTGAAAATTTTGAGTTTTATTTTTTTTTTATTTTGGAGTTCGATTACTTAATATTTTCATTATGTAATATTAAGTTTTAAATTATCATATTCATTAGATTTAAAGTTTAGATTCATCACATATAACTATCAGGTTCATTAAATATAAAGTTTAGATTCATCATATATCACATGTAGATTCATTATCTTTTTTACTATCAGATTCATGATTTAATTATTTT
>CATKHJ010464829.1:0-14766 GCA_949750685.1 Vernicia montana
AATCCTCTTTGGTAATCGAGGCTAGTGCACTTTTTCTATTGGACAATAATTGGAGTCATTAAATGGGTTTTCCCTTAACTTTTCCCAATTAAAAAATAAATTAAGGTGGCGACTCCCAAAAACAATTTTCAAAGATCAACCAATCCGAACCCGAAGGTTCCATCGTGAGACCAAACCCGAATGAGCATTTCGATCCCCTCTAGCGGATCGGACCGGTGCTCGGGCGAGGCCTCATAAAGGTCAGTACCTCTTAGTGCTTTTTGCCACTTTATTTATTTCCCCTCTATTCAACTTACCATTCTTTTGTAGGAAGTGAAACTGAGGAAGATGATGAGGATACAGACATGCAGGACCATGACCCAAGTGCCACCACATCCCCAAGATGCTCTCAGGAAAAAGAGGAAGAAAATACATCCCCTCCCCGAAAAAAGAACAAGACTAGTTAGTAGCCTATGGTTCAGAAGAAGCCTCTAGTTCCTCCCAAAGTATCTTAGAAAGGTGTACCAACTCCTCCTGGTGCTTCTCCTTCCCTTAGTCAATTGAGGAGATCACAAAGGGTCCAACACCTCAAAAAGCCCAAATCTTCTGCATCGAAACCTATAATTGTCTCAGACTCCCTTTACCCCTCCGGTGATAGTGAAAGTGCTCCTACAGCTTCCCTTTTAGAGGAAGACCCTTCTATAGTAGCAACTGGATCCACTTTACCTTCTTTTGATGTATTAATTGATGTGGTTACAGCATAAGATGGACTCCCCATAACTAAAACAACTCCGCCATCGTAGGTATGATTTTCATCTTTTTTTTTCCAGGAAAATTAATTCCATTATTATTTTTGGTTGCAGGATTCCACTAACAGGAGGACCTGTTTAAATCCCATAAGCCTTCTGGATAATCCTACCACCAGCTTGGATTTCTCCTTTCTAACCTGTGCATCTTCTAGTACTTCCATTGTGGGTCCATGTCCTGCTCCTGAATCCGTTGTTGCTGCTCGGACCATTCTACAACAATTTTTCTCTTTAGAACTTTTTACCCTGACTGACGCACAATAGGATTCAATACTTTCTTCTATTTCATTATTGAGATTGGCCACATCATCACCTGACAGCATTTCTCGCCTTGATGAGCTGAAGGCACGAGTTCTCAACTCTTTTTCTCTTTATAAAGATAAAAGTGTTGCCATTCTTTCTTTACAGGAGAAAATTGCCTCAATAACCCAACAAAAAACACACTTTGATGCATTAGTGGCCAACAACAAGAGCAGGACCAAGGAGTATGAACAAATAAGCAAAGACTTGGATGCCACGCAAGAAAGGATCCAGCAACTGAAAGATGAAATCATTGCCTTGGAAGCTAAATCTGCTAGTCTGTTAGCCAGAGGGGATAAGCTACAGTAGGAGCATGGTAAAGTCTGCATGGAGATAAATCAAGTTGGGGACTTTCTAACAGCCCATCATTCACAAGTGCAGTCTTAGGTAGCTGAGTGTAACACCTTGAAGGAGAGGCGTCTTCGATGTTGTAATGAGTGGAGAGAGCTCCAAGCCTTTGATTTTACTTCTTTATGATATGTACTTTTATTTCTTATATGTAGAAACTTACTTTCTCCTTTGAACTTGAGGACTTTATTATTTTGAACCTTAGGACTTTTATTTTTGTAATATGCCGTGAATTCGGCTTGCCTTTATTTGTATGAAGTAAAAGTGGCCAAAGGCTTACTTATTTACAAATTTTAGTCGCGGGATCGGCTTTGTACATGTCATTATATATGTAAAAACTATTTTTTGCAGGTGACAGGTACTTTGGCAGTGAAATCGGCCTTGCTACTAACTTTCTTCAGTTGATTCTCTCATTTCCCACATGGTGGAAAAATACCTCTTGAGATATTTTCCATTAATGAATCATTTGTGAGGCTCTCCTTGTAGGCTTGACAACCAATAAACATTTTCTTCCAGCACCCTGTGGATTTTGAAAGGGCCTTCCCAATTTGGAGACCATTTGCCAAATTCTCTGTCCTTGGTGCCCACAGGTAAGATTACTTTCCACACCATCTCCCCTGCTTGAAAAGTCTTCTTTTTAATCCTTCTATTGTAGGCCCTTGAGACTTACTTTTTATATATTAGCATATGATTGAAGGCTTGCATTCTTGATTCTTCTAGGTCTTCCATCTCTACCATCATGGCTTGGTGATAATCATCAAGAGTGAGACCATGCTGCTTGGCAACCCTCAAAGATGGGACTACCACTTCCATGGGAAGGACAACATCATGACCATAGGTAAGAGAAAATGGACTTATACCTGTTGAACTTCTCTTTGATGTCCTATAAGCCCATAAAGTCTTTAACAATAGTTTATGCCATTCTCTAGGATTGTCTTCAATCATTTTTTCTAGAATGTTGATTAGCACTTTATTTGATGCTTCTGCTTGCCCATTGGCCTGAGGATAATGGGGTGTTGAATTGATTAGCTTGATGCCATAATCTTCTACAAAGTCTTTCATTTCTTCACCTGTGAACATGGTACCCTGGTCTGTGGTGATAGACTGAGGGATACCAAATATGTGAATAATGAACTCTTTAATAAATTGAATGACATCTTTTTGCTCCACCTTTTTCATAGGTACAGCTTCAACCCACTTGGTGAAGTAGTATGTTGCCACAATGATGAAGCTATGCCCTTTGGATGATGCTGGATAGATCTTACCAATCAAATCAATGGCCCAACCCCTGAAGGGCCAAGGCTTTATCACAGGATGTAACTCATCAATAGGTATTCTCTGTATCCTTCTATGCTTTTGGCATTGCTTGCATCCTTTAGCATAACTAATACAGTCTTTCAGGATGGTTGGCCAGAAATAGCAATGCCTCCTGATTAACCATCTCATTTTAATTCCTACTTGGTGTGCTCCACAGATCCCCTCATGTACCTGCTTCATTACTTCCATGGACTCCAAAAATCCCAAGCACCTCAACAACAGTCCATCAAAGCCTTTATGGGAAAGCTCTTCCTCTATCAATACAAAATTTTAAGCCTGCACCTTGAGTCTATAAGGAGCTTTTATGGATAAATTACTCAGGTAATTCTTAAGAGGCTGCCTCCAGTCCCCAGTGAGGTTGACATTTGTGTTGAAAGTGCTAATTGGTATCCCTCTCTGGATGGACGGATGGCTGCGCTTCTTGATGAGGATCATCTTGTGGGTGAGTTCTTCTGTCATTTTTATACCTGAGGCTATTTGAGCTAACTCATTAGCCTTCCAATTTGATTCTCTTGGAACATGTAAGAATGATACATCTGCAAAGTATTCTAACAATTGTATTGCTGCTGTGTAATAGGGAGCCAATGTAAGGCTGCTACATTTGTATTCTCCAGAAAGCTACCTTAGCACCAGCTATGAGTCTCCCATCACCAACACTTCCTACGCACCAAGTTCCCTCAAGATCTCTAGCCTAATAATCAATGCCTCATATTCTGCTTGATTTTAGTACAATCAAAATCCAAATTGAAAGAAACAACAGTTTTAGCACCTGAAGGGGATATGATGATGACTCCAGCACCTGCAAATTTCTCAGTCTTTGAACCATCAAATTTCAGCACCCAAGGACTCTTCTCAGTTCCATAGACTGGTAAATCTAATTCTTCCCCTCCCTTTGTTTTCATATTAGGATGGTCTGCTAAAAAATCAGCTAATGCTTGCCCTTTTACTGATTTTTGAGGAAAATAAATTAAGGAATGTTCTACTAAAGTTAGCGACCACTTGCCTATTCGCCCAGTGATGAGGGGTTGGTTCAGCATGTACTTAATCAAGTCAGTTTGTGAAACCACATAAACCCTTGACCTAATCAAGTAATGCCGAAGCTTGGTGCATGCAAAGTATAAAGCTAAACACATTTTATCCATAGGTGAGTATTTTACCTCTGTTGGTGTGAGAAACCTACTGAGATAATAAATAGTTTATTCCTATTCTGTGCTAGAAGGAATCCTATGGAATCCTCTGAAGCTAAAAGGTATAACTTCAAAGGGATTCCTTCCCTTGAAGGCATTAAAACTAGAGGACTACTCAAATACTCCTTGATTTTTTCAAAAGCCTCCTGATGACGATCTTCCCACCTGAATTCTTCTTCAGAATTCAACCTAAGCAACTCAGAAAAGACCTTGGATTTCCCAGCTAAGTTGGAGATGAATCTTCACAAGTAATTCACTTGCCCTAAGAATCTTTGCAATTCCTTCTTGTTTCTGGGAGGCTGAGATTCCATAATCGCTCTTGCTTTATTTTTGTCTATTTCTACTCCTCTTTGATGCACCAAGAATCCCAAGAAATTCCCAGCCCACACCCCAAAAGCACATTTAAGGGGATTTAGCTTCAACTAGTGGTCTCTCATCCTTTCGAAGCCTTTCCTTAAGTATTCCACATGGTCTTCAGCTTTTTTGGACTTCACCACAATGTCATCCACGTAGACTTCCATAGATTTTCCAAGCATATCATGAAAGATTGCATTCATGGCTCTCTGGTAAGTAGCCTCGACATTTTCAACCCAAAAGGCATGACTAACCATTCAAACATTCCAATAGAGCCAGGACATCTGAAGGCAGTTTTTGGTACATCTTCTGGAGCTATAAAAATTTGATTATAGCCTGAAAATCCATCCATGAAGGAAAACAATTCATTCTTGGTGGCAGCGTCAATGAGCATGTCTGCAATTGGCATGATATAGATATCTTTGAGAGTTGCAGCATTCAGATCTCTAAAGTCCACAGACTCTTAGCTTCCCATTCTTTTTCATTACAGGAACTATATTGGAAAGCCACTGGGCATATCTGGTAGGTCTTATAAACCCAGCTTTCAGTAGCTTTTCAATTTCTTCTTTTACTTTGAGTTCCACCTCCTTTGACATCCTCCTAGGGGGCTGACGGTAAGGCTGAAAGTCTGGTTTGATAGGAAGTTGGTGCTCCACTAGCTTCTTACTCAACCCTGGCATTTCCTTGTATTCTCAAGCAAAGCAATCTTTGAATTTTTGTAATAATTCAATTATTTTTCTTTTCAATGTGGTTGGAGCAGACCACTTATGTAAGTGATTCTGGGCTTCTCAAGAGTCCCTAGGTTGACTTCCTCCAAAGGATCTTGGACTTCAGTAATGGAATCATCCAATTTAGGTAAAGCACCTTTCAACTCATGTAATTGGATTTCCTCCCCCTCTTCATGTTGTTCCTTTTCAAACATTATTTTAGCACCTAGAGTCTTTTGAGTTTCTTCAGCCATCAACCTATCCAACGCTTGCTGCACCTATGCCTTCAACAATGCGGTTGTAGCTATCGCCTTTTTCTGCTTGGGTGTATTTAATCATCAACCTCCTCAATAAGGGGTTGAGTCATCGGCTTATGGTACGACATGATCAATGACTTTTGGAAGAGATTCTTAACTTGTTGCTAGCAATCCTCTTGGTTCACCGTGGTAAGTGTTTTTGGCCCTCCATATTTATTTTTTCCTTTGAACTGAATTGGGCCAAAGCTTCCATCATAGAATCTAGCATCTACTATATCTGTGCAAGCTTTGAATGGCTTCCCATCAGCCCACACTATTTCTACCTCATCCCCTTTCCAAAACAAGAGGAATTGATGGAGTGAAGACGGCACACACCAATTAGCGTGAATCTAGTCCCTTCCCAACAAAGCCTGGTAAGTAGCAGTAGAATTTACCATGAAAAATGCTGTGAGAGCAGTCTTGCTCCCAACTTGGATTTCTATAGGTAAGACTCCTATAGTCTTTGTGACTTCCCCGTTAAATGCTGAGATAAATACATCTGTTGCTATAAGATCATCTTCAGTCTTGCCAAGCTCTAAGGCCATCCTCAATGGAATGATATTAACAGCAGAGCCATTGTCTATCAAGACTCTAGAGATTGGTCTCCCATTGAGATGAGCCTTAATATACAATGATTTAATGTGTTTTGTCATCCTTTTTGGGACTCTAGGTTCTGTAGCTTAGATGGTAACTCCACTACACACAGTGTGTTTCTCAGAGGCTGCCCCCCGAGTCTTTAGCTCTTCTTGAGGTTCTTCTTCAAGCTCTTCATTCTCAGGCCTTTGAAATGATGCTGGCAAAGTGATGGTTGCCATTGAACACTTTAAAGGTATGTGAATTTGGCCCACTTTAATTACTTGCATTACCTCATCCTGTGAACTACCAACAGACTCCAAGTCTGTAGGTACTTTTTGCATAGTCTGGCTTTTATTCTGTTCTTCTGTGTCGGGTTCCTCCATCCTTGCAGCTGTCCTCCTTCTTTGAAGTCTCCTCTTTTGAGTTCTAGTAAGAGACTGTGGGAACTTTTTATGGCAGACAATGTGCCATTGGTTTTCCTTAACTTCCACAAGTGGTAGCACAAACCTGGACTGTCTTCTCTGGTAGCAGCTAGTGGATAAAAAGTCTGAGGTAAACTCTTTTTTTTTTATGTTGGAATTTGGTACAGACTTTTGGGTAAACTCTGATGTAGACTATGGTGAAGACTCCTGGGATGACTTTTATTAATCATGGACTGCATCTTTTAGGTGACAGCTTGAGGATGAAAAGTTTGAGATAGCCTATCCTTTTTCATTTTAAAGTCTGGCCTAGCCTCCAGCAGACCATTGGGCAAATTCTGATGCAGACTTTGGTGAAGACTCCTAGGCAGACTTTTGCCAACCATGGGCTGCCTTCCTTTGAAAATGCTTTGGGAATGGTAAGTCTGAGGTAACCTCCCCTTTTTCATTTTAAAGTCTAGCCCAGTCTCCTGCAGACTCCTGTTCAGATTCTTTGGCAGCCATGCATGCTTTGCTTTTTCCCTTGTTGCTCCTTGCTTAATTTTCTTTTTCTCATTAATCAGGGTATGAAGGTCCACTCCAATAGCATTGACAGTAGCCACAGGAGGGAAAGGGTCTTCATCAATCAACATAGTCTCTTTCTTTTTCTCAGGGAATTTGAGTATCCCTTTGTTGATTCTATCCTGAATGACATTTTTAAAAGACCAACATGCATTAGTTGTATGATTCCAGGAGTCATGATACTTACAATACTATTTTCCCTTGGCTTCTTCTTTTGCAGGAATGCGATGGCCTATAGGTAGAGTGATGAAATCCTCTTTAAGGAGGAAATCAAAGATCTCTTCAGCTTTGCTTGTATCAAATGTGTACTGTATGGAGGAAGCCTGATTCTTCTTCCAAACGTCTCCAGTCTTTGGTGGTAATGGTGGCCGCATCAGTATTGGACACACTTGTGATCCAGAATTAGCAAGGTCAGCAACAGCAGACTCTTGGGCACCAACCTCTTGAAAGTAAGTCCCCATAGCTTTCTTTTTTATCCTGTTATCTTCCCTTAGTAACTCCTCATATTCTGCTACTTTTGCAGCCAACTCGTAGAAGTCCCTAAATTCCATTCCCTAGAACTTATTCCATAGTTCAATATCAAGTCCTCTTTGTGCCATCTTTACAAATTCGGTCTCTGGCAAGAAGACTTTACATCTATTTCTCAGCTTTTTGAAGCGGTCTATAAACAAGTCAGCAGACTCCCCACTTCTTTGTGTCATTCTAGATAGTTCAACCACACACACCTCAGGTTCAGCTCTAAAAAACTGGGTATGGAATTTTCTCTCCATTTCTTGCTATGAATATACTGAATCCCTGGGTAATGTTGAATACCATGTGAATGCTTGGCCTGTCAATGAGTTTGGAAACAATCTTAGTTTATAAAAACCAAAATTCTCATAATTTGCCAGTTCTCCACATTGTATTGTAAATCTAGCAACATACTCTAATGTGAACTGTCCATCTTCTCTATAAAACAAAGTGAAGTCTGGGATCTGATATCCCCTTGGATAAGGATTCTCTCGATCAATGGTTGGGGGATATGGCTTATGGAATTCCGGCCTACCAATTTGATGCAAGCCTGGACCATATAACTCTTGTACATCATCTCTAACAACCTCCAAATTCACCTGAGCTAAAGGAGGAGTAAAAGGAACGGGAGGGATGTGAGCGGCCATAGGTATGTGAACTCCTGTTCCCACTCTTTGGTTGCCCCCCGAGCTTAAAACTTACGGATATGATGCTTCCTCTCCATTATAGACTGCAGGGTTGTTCCGTGGAGTTATATGCCCCTGGAACTGTTGTGGTAACTATTGTGACTGTGTTTGTGTGGGCCTGCCATTGTAAGGGCGGCCTATACTAATTAGAACTTTGGGCAAACTTTGAGTCTCCTTTCTTTGTTGTAGTGTAGGCTGGCGTTCCATCGGGAGTATACCATTAGACTCCACCAAATCCAAGGATTCTTCAGAAATTTGTCTTATTGGCTGGTTGAGACTAGGGGCAGCCCCACCAGAAGTAAGAGACTGTCCAGACCTATTTGTAAGAATTTGACTCTATTCGTTTTGGCTTCCTTTATTTTCTTTTTTTTTTATAAACTTATCGAATTCATGCATAAAATATTATAAGGGTCCATATTAATTATAAAGATCAATATTATTAAGACAATAAATTCATTGTTACGTTTTCACATCAAAGTGAAATAGAGTACTTAACCTTAGATACTACTTGCTATAACAGAGTCTTGATGTCTGCCATAATCTTTCCCATAAAACACATGTTATTTTCCAGGGAATCTAGGCGTCCATCAATGCCTTGAGAAGCAAGAGATGCTGGAGCCCCTTGAGTTATTCTTTCTGGAAGATCACTAGCCCTCAAGGGACTGTGAGTTTTCTCGATTTGCTCAACCATTTGAGGTACGTATCCAAGCGCTGCTGTTGCAGCCACTTCTTCTGCATCTTGAGATACAGTAATTTTAGCATTTTCTTTATCCTTACTATTCTTTTTTGGCGGCATTGCGTGACACAGTCCCACTGGGCGTGCCAAAATATTGTAGGTGCCCTTTTTGTTTAAATGAATGCTAGGCGTGCCAGAGACTCTTGGGGGTCTCACCCGTTTCTGACTTCTTCAAGTGATTGTGAAAAGAGTCAAAGGGACGATAGTCTCTTAAGGTCCTTTGATTCACTAGTTGAAGCTTCACCAATTGCCACGAAAGAAAACTAAAAGAAGTGTAATTTTGTAACTTTTTGGCTTGTATTAATGTAAACTTGAGTACATTAAATACAATAATTTTATAATTTGAAGAGACTTTGAAAATTAAATGATAAAAGCCAAGAGGCTTTACAGAGACTTTGAAAAATAAATGAAAATAAGTCAAGAGGCTTTGACAGGAAATATAAAAGCTTTGGAAGCTTGGAATGGTTTGCTTGAGTAGCTTGAATTTGCTGTTCTTGATTGATCCCCCTTGTTGATTGTTCTTCCTTGTGTTTATAGTACTTGGCAGGTGATTAGTTTCAACATTTTAGCTCCACTTCTCCACTAAGCCCTCATTTTTGTAGCCTCTTTATCCATTAATCCCACTTCCATAATCCACCTTCTAACTTTCAGGCTAATATCCCCTTATAGTCTCTTATATCCGTTTATAGCCACGTTTACTTTCAGAATCCTCTAGAGACTGTGGTCAATCTCCCAAGAGTTTATAGTGTGCTACTCTTCATAAATCACAAATTTTCAACTCATAGACCCAAACTAATTAAATATTATTTGACCTAATAATATTCAATCCTATAATTATGGGTAAGACTTACCTTCCTTTACACCCCTAAAAAATTTGTTCCATTCTTCACAAAGGTACCCTTCCACTATTTACCCTACTTTCCCCTTCCCTACACTTCATCCAAACAAGCTGTAAAGGATTCAAAGAGACGCCTAGAACAGAGGATAAAAACTAGAAATCAAAGTCAAGCGGCGGATAAAATTTTGTGGTGGAGATATCTAGGACAGAGAAGTAGGGGATGAACGCTGATACGCCGGCGGTGGCAGCAGCAGCAGCGATGCATCCAGCAATCGCGCCGCTCTCATACCTGCTGGGGACATGGAAGGGCCAAGGTGAGGGTGGTTATCCCACCATCGCCTCTTTCTCCTATGGCGAAGAACTTCATTTCTCCCCCATTTCTGGCAAGGTTCTTTCAATTGCTTTTGTGTTATTATCTATGTTTCCCAATTTTTCAACCACTAAAAGGGTAAAAATGCTAAGGCCATTGTACATTTCTGTGCTCTAGCCTGTGATAGCTTATACTCAAAAGACTTGGAAACTCAACTCTGGAGAGCCTATACACGCTGAGAGCGGCTATTGGAGACCCAAGCCCGATGGCTCTATCGAAGTCGTCATCTCCCAAAGCACCGGTCTCGTCGAAGTTCAGGTTTTTTATGTTATAAAATGGAAAATTTTATGAATTGATTTAATTTTATTTTGATGACATTGGCTTCATTATTTATACTAGCAATTTTGTATCCACTATCCAGAAAGGGACCTATAATGCTCAAGACAAAACAATCAAGCTTCACAGTCAACTGGTTGGCAATGCTTCTGAGGTAGCTTCACAAAACTATATCTATTTCTAGTCAAGGTGTACAAATAGAAACCAAATTAGCATTTGAAGTTAAATTTATTGAAAGTCTTTTCAGTGCCCATTTGCACAAATTAAAGATTATGCTCTCAAATAGAAATTCCCACAATTCTTAGGCACTCCTACGCCTAACATCATTTACCTATCCAAATTGTATGAAGCATTATTCCGTAGCATACAAGAGATATGGGCATATACCCTCATCTAATTTCATTCCTTGAGTAGGCTAGCCTTTGTAAGAAATGTTGGGAGCTTATATAGTTATGGGAGTGTCAACCTCAAAAACTAGCTATTGAAATTGGAGAATTCAATTATATATAAGCTCATTCAATATCTTATATTTAATTAATGTGGGATCTATCTCCACATCTTTTCATTATTCTTCTTCTTCATTAATTTTTAATTTCATTTTTCTTCTTTCAATTATTTTTATATAGTTTAACATTTCCCCTCAAATGTCAACTGGGTCTAAGTTAATGGGTCTAAGTTAACACTTGACAAGCATACGGTGACCACTGCCAAGGCCACCTGGGAATATAGCTCACATGCAAGGGTTCGAGTACCTGTTCTCATACCATGTAAGAAATGTTGGGAGCTTATATAGTCATAGAAGTGTCAACCTCAAAAGTTAGCTATTAAAATTGGAGAACCCAATTATATATAAACTCATTCAACATCTTATATTTAATCAATGTGGGATCTATCTCCACATCCTTTCATTCTTCTTCTTCTTCATTAATTCTTAATTTCATTCTTTTTCTTTCAATTATTTTTATATGGTTTAACAGCCTCAGAGTTGAGCATTTGGTGTTCATCTGGCAAAAGGGCCAAATTAGTCCTCAAACTTGGCATATGGGGAAAAATCATGACAAAATCACTTTTTTTGTCATTAAAGTCCTTATACTTGGTAATTTTTGTCAAATTAGTCCTTGGTCAAACTTTAGGCAATGCGTGTGCTATAAAATCAGACGAAATAACGTTAATTTCATAAGTCCCGTTTGGCATAACTTTTCAGAAAAATATTTTTAATTTTTTTTTTCCAGTTTTTTCAATTTTGAAAAGTATTTTTGAAAAAACAGGATGTTTTTTCAAAAAGTAAGATTGAAAAAAAACAGTTTTAAAAAAAATTAATCAATTAAATAAAAAATTCAAAAAATATTTTTTTAGCCTACAGGCTAATAATAGTAATCAATTAAATTTAAGTTTTAGGAGTATGAGTGAAAATTATTTTTCGATTTTGTGTAATGATTGAATGTTTTAATGAAATGATGATATTTTGTTGATCATTATACACATTTTTATTTAGTATTAAAAATTAAATTCCAGGAACAAAGCAAAAATTAAACAATTAAATGAACCTAAAAATTGTAAAATCCAAAATATCTTTCATTATTATCTATAAATAATATTCAAACAATGGCGAATTAGAAAATCTAACAAGGGGCGATAAAAAATTAAAACCTAACTTATAATCACATAAATTAGTACCGTATTATATTTAATTTTCATTAATCATTAATATATTAATTAATCACATAATAGTTTTTAGAGACTAAATAACACTTTTTGAATTTTTTTATTTAATTGATTATTTTTTAAATTTTTTTGAAATTGTTTTTTTTAATTCTATTTTTTGGAAAAACATCTATTCACCTATTTTTTTAAAACTGAATTCTTTTTTTTTTAAAAAAGCATTTTTCCGAAAAGCTATGTCAAACGAGACTTATGAAATTAACATTATTTTGTCTGATTTTATAGCACATGCATTGCCCAAAGTTTGACCAAAGACTAATTTGACAAAAATTGCCAAGTATGAGGACTTTGATGACAAAAAAAGTAATTTTGTCCTGATTTGTCTCCAGGTATCAAGTTCGAGGACTAATTTGGCCCTGTTGCCAGTGTTCATCTTTTGGCACAAATATTAGAGAATGTTCTCATCGAATGGCTATTGACGAGAGTTTGTTATCATTTAGATGTGTCATCATTCAACTGATATTTTTATTTTTTTTAAATTTGGGTATAATTGCAACATTGATAATATTTTGGTAGTCAACAATGGCTACGATGTAATACAACCAAAAATCTAGTAATAGGTTGTCACTTGTCACTAGTCTAGTGATGGCCAAGCTATGGCCATTCCATCCTTTGCATGCTTCTCAAGATGATTGTCCCTTCAACATCTTCCTATGATTTAGTTTTTCTATTTTGAAACCCCCCCTGTGATTTAGTTGAAAGATTCTCTTTGAGCTCCACTCCTCAGCAACCTTGATTTTTTGATGCCTTCTTGTAGAGAATTAATTCTTTACCATGTGCCATTCTAGCATGTATCTGAACCGTAGAGTACATATGGCCTAACCCTCTTAAATAGTGCTAATGTCATTCAAAGCACATAAACCTCATTTGATATGTGCTCCCTCTGTTACTTTGGAAGGGATGGATTCTAGTGCATGAATGGCTTTTTCATTTCTAAATGGAGAGCAGAACCCTTCTCAAGTTTGGTGCTGGTAGCTTCTTCCTATGAGATGGATGGTATTGTTGAGGTTTATTATTGAAGTTCTTTGAACAGGTGGAAGAAGGTGATATGCCCAGTGGGTTCACATGTTCTTAGCTAATTATTAGCATAACTAGTGCTTCAAGAGAATAATTGCAATTACAGGAAAGACAACCATCTGTTGCAGAAATCATAGTGATTATACAGATTGTATTCCTTGCTTTTGTTGGCAGCTTAATCGGTAAACCATTTTTACATGTGTGGATAGCAATTGTGTCACTAGAACATGTGCCTGGATTAAAAATAAAAGTTTTAAGGTTATAAAGAGAAATGATAGATATTGAAAAATCAAGTAGTGCAGTCTCATTTTTGGTAAGTAGGTAATATCAAAATCAAATATGTTAGTATTTCTACAAATGAAAGGGAATCCAAGTGTATGGGTAGAATCATGAGGGAAAGTTCACAAAACATCATGTGTGGTTCAGCATTTTGACACTCAAGGGACATTTTTTTTTTCCATCATTTTAGCATCATGAATATTTATCTATTGTCACTTAAGTAGCATTTTGACTAATTTCATTAAACTTATGTTTACCTAATATTCCTGTGGCATGCATGAAATAATTTGATGTATGATATCAAATGTTTTGTTAATCATATCTGTAACTGGAAAAGAAATACCATCTTTTTGTATGTTCTACGTTTTTCGCAAGAAAATTTTATTTTTAGAAGTATAATTAACATTATTGTGATGCTTTACTGTGTGAATAATGCTCAAGCTAATTGTTATTTTATGACAAATATGCACCATACAACATCTTAATGATATCAACAAAAGATAGTGCTGAAATGACTATGAATTAAACCTCATGATACTAAAATGATGAAAAAAGAAGTCTCATGCCCCTTGAGTATAAATATGCTAAATACATGGCACTTTTCTGTATCTTTTCCTCAAAATCAATTGATTATTGAGACGCCTTTGTATATAGATGCTCGCTTGTAGAAGATTTCTTTTCGACATGTTGACCGTATGTTGGGAGTCACTTGTGTTGCTTTTATCTTTGGCAGGTGAAAGAGATAAGTCGAGCTTTCGAATTGGTTAATGGAGAATTGTCTTATGTAGTTCAAATGGCTACCAATCTCAGTAATCTTAAACCACATTTGAAAGCTGTGCTCAAGAAGCTCTAATAGTGTTATACCTATTTAAGATTTGCAATCATGTGAAATGGCATCCCGTCATTGGCTCATATCTGTGATGTAGTAAAATCCTTCACAAGCTGCTGGGAATGGTTTTTTGTTTTCAATGTTATTATAAATATTATTATAAATACATAATTTCAGGGAGTCAATAGTAATTTTTTGACAGCAGGTAGTGTAAAATCTTATTTGAATTTTGAACTCCTCGCTGAATAATTGAATATAAAATCAGATCATATTTATTTGGTCGAGAATTTTTAGTACATGAAGTCCTCATAAAGTTGGAATTTACATTTGCAAAAATTTTCATATTCACCTTATTTTTTCACTTTTGCAAAATCTCTCCTTAACCTTCTCTTTGCTCATTCATTTGAATTGGATTTCATCATTCACCAAACCCTGCAGGGTTCATGGCTGCAAGGTTTGGCTTATTCTCTGTGCAGAAGAATAGTAATGAGATTGGAGATTCAATTGTAGCCAACATCCCATCTGTTTTTTGTGCTTGTTGGTTAAACTACTCCAATATCCTTTGGTCTACATGATGTCATTGAGAGATGCAAATCTTGAGATTAGGCTCTAACGCCAACTTGATTAAAGAGTCGGCTGCTTGAAAATAAATA
>CATKHJ010464854.1:0-16528 GCA_949750685.1 Vernicia montana
CCGTAGTGCTATTCAGATTGCTCATAATGATGTTTTTCATGAACGCACCAAGCACATTGAGAATGATTGTCACTTTGTACGTCATCATGTACTACAGGATTCAGTCAGGTTATTATCAGTATCCTCCATTGATCAAACTGCTGATTTTTTTTACCAAAGCTCATCCACCTCAACGCTTCCGTGATTCTATTAGCAAATTTCAGATGGCTAATCTTTCACCATCTTCAGTTTGAGGGGGGATGTTAATGTTAAATACATAGTATACATAGTCAAATACCCACCTAATCTCACCTACCATTGCACCTCCATTGTGGACTTCCCTCATCTCCTCCATGTGCAGCCTACACCAACTCTATATACAGCCAGCTAACATCCTTCAATCATGCCTCCATTAGTGTCATCTAATTCCTATAAATACATTGCATTTCTCTTGTAATTTACATAACAAAGATATATAAAAAATACAATTCTTTCTATTCCTTTCTTTGTTCTTAAAACTCTAACACTCAAATCTTTTGCTAATATATAATCACTATCTTCTAGTTTATATCTGTTGCCATGCATATGTATAAATTAAGGGATCACCACTTTCATTTTCCTTCACATAACCATTTTTGTTTAGCCAAAAAGAACAAAAGAACAAAAGAAAAATTGCAAATACATTTTATCTTCTCTCTCTTCATGTTATTGTTACTTTCTTTACTCTTTGCACTGCTAGAATCATTCCACTAACTGCTACTAATTACACCCATGTGTGTGATTCTTCAAGATTTGACAAACAAGGTCTAGAAATGGCTGAATTTGAGTATTGTGAGGTCAGAGCAAAGGACCTAGTAAACAGAATGACATTAGAAGAGAAGGTGAAACAATAATTGGGAAATAATGCCACCGGATTGTCCCGAATAGGATTGCCACCATATGAGTGGTTGTTTGAGGCATTACACGGTGTATCCAACACCGGTTCAGGGACTTTCTTTGATGATAAAGTTCCAGGTGCAATAAGTTTTCCTACAATTATTCTCAGTTTTGGGAGATCTAACTTCTTAGTTTTGAGCAAGGACAAATTTTTTTTTTTAAAAAAAAAATTTAGAACTACAAAAGTCATTTTTTAAAAAAATTTAAGTAACTTTTCATTATATATTAAGGGTTTTTTAAAAATCTTGGCGAGACTGCCACTCCCGTCTCGCTGAGATCCACCACTCACTAGTGCTTCTTTCAATAAGTCCCTTTGGAAAACAATTGGTTAGGTAATATAAAAACTTCAACAAGGCACCTTAATTTGCTAATTGATTGATTATTTTTACTTTTTAATAAATTTGGCTTCAACTAAATTCGAATTCATAATATGACAATCCTAAAAACAACTTTAATATTAGTAAACCAAAGCTCATTTGCAACTTATTGATTGATGATTATTATTGTTATAGGCAGGGCCGGTTGGCCCTTAAGGTAGCTGCCTTAGGCCCCATAAAAAATAAGGGGTTTCGTTCCTAAAAAAAAAAGAGGTCAGGTTTTTTTTTAAACAAAAGTCTCATCTTAACAAAAAATAAGACATTTTTTTCAAGAATAAGAGGCCCCATTTTCTAAAAAAGACTTTTATTTTTCTCACCCAATGAGACTCAAAAAAAAAAAAAAAAAAAAAAAAAATTCTAATAATTGGAGATATGAATTTAAGCATTATTTCTCAAGTTTTATGTTCTATCTCTTTAATCTTATTATTTTAGTTTCTATTTATATTCTATTTGATATTGGATTTATATTAATATGATACAGAGAAGTAGGATTTTTTTTATTGTTATTAATTTGTTATTTTATTATTGTAATTTTTTACTTTGGTTGAATTCTTTTTGTAAAAATCATGTGAGAGTAGAAAATATGAATATATTAAGTATTATCTATAAAGAGTAGAACATTTTGAATATAAAATTTTAACAAGTAATTTTGTAGTTTAGAAAGTAAGAAAAAATATATAAGTAATTTTGTAGTTTAGAAAGTAAGAAAAAAAAAGAAAAAAAAGAAAAAAAAAATATATATATATATACTTAGGCCTTATCCAAAGTTTTGCCTCAGGCCTTCGATTCCTTTGATTCAGTAGGTGGTTTCAACTGAGGCCAGAGCAATGTACAACTTAGGGAGAGTTGGATTAACATATAAGAGTCGAAACATTAATGTAGTGAGAGACCCAAGATGGGGAAGAATTCTTGAAACACCAGGAGAAGATCCATTTGTAGTTGATACTTATGGTTCAAATTTTGTTAGAGGTTTGCAGAATATTGAAAGAACATTAAATATGTTCTTATATAAATATATTTATGTAATTTATTTAGGCTTGGATCTTGACTGTGGAGACTATTATCCCAAGTCCTTAAAAAATGCAGTGATACAGGGACAAGTAAGGGAGGAAGAGATTGATAAATCATTAATATATTTCTATGTTGTGTTAATGAGACTTGGATACTTTGATGGAAGTCCTTTTGATTCACTTGGCAAGAAAGATTTTGTTCCTATGAAATATTGAGTTAGCTACTGAAACAGCTGGGCAAGGATTTGTTCTTCTTAAAAATGATAACAAAATTCTGCCTTACGTCTTCCTCAAAGTTTGCTTTAATTGGACCACATGGCAATACTACCAACAAAATGATTGGAAATTATGCAGGTTTCAACTATGTGCTTTACTTGTTAAATGTTTGACAAAATGTGGCAATTATTTTTACAGTATTAAAACAATCTTATGGGCCTGGACAAGAAGGTGGTCGCGCCATTACAGATGTTATTTTTGGAAAATATAAACTTGGTAAGCATATTTTGTTAAGTGGGACCCTCCTACATAGATGGCCCACATTTATGAAAACAAAAAAATTATATCACTTGGGAGCTATCAAGTTCACATGGCAAAATTCACTTGGTAGCCACCAAGTGAACGTGGCAACTCAAGTAGCCACACAAGGAAAGCAAGAGACATGCTCTTGCCTATAATTAGGCATGAGATGGGATTACAAGCAACAAGCATAAAAAAGCTAGAGAGTTCTCTGAAGAAAATAGAGAGAGTTCTTATGAGAGTTTGAGATTTTTTCAAAGGATTGAGTGATAAAATAGTGAAAAAAATATTTGGGGTATTTTTTGGAAAATACCTTAAGTGCCACTATTTTGTAATATCTTATTTTTGTATTGCCTATAGAATTAGTTTAGAGAAGACTTTCTTTGTACCTACTATTGTAATAGTGAAAGTTTTATTTGGAGTTTGTCCCGTGGACATAGCCCAAATCAAAAGGGTGAACCATGTTAAAATTGCTGGTGTTATTTTATTTCACATTTATATTGTTGATTATACCCGTTGCACCCAACAAGTGGTATTAGAGCTGTTGGTTTTAATTTTCTTTGAAAATTAAGAGTATGTTCTGTGGTTGCAATTTTGACTGATCTTTCACATAAGAAAAAAAAAATTTTCTCGAAAAATTATTACTGTGAATAGTACTCTGAGGTATTGTGCAATTTGACATTATTTACGGATACGTGTACTGTTCATACATATCAGAGCCTAGCTGAAAATAAGTGTGGTAGTGTGAAATTGCATGTCTAGAAAAAGTTCTGGCTAAAGAAAGACTTAGTATTTAAGTGTGTCCATTGTGACCCACCTTTATTTCCTGGGAACTTACCTGGTGTACTGCTATTCATGCGAAATAGTGGGAGCTAGATTTGCTCAAAGAAGTTTGTGATAGAAGTAATGGAAGCTAAGACGAGCAGGATGATCTATTTAAATGGCACAAATTACCGCATCTAGAGTAAAAAGATGAAAGATCTTCTTATTGTGACGAAAATGCATTTATCGGTGTTTACTACAGTTAAGCTTGAAGGTAAAACTGACAAGGAATGTGAGTTTGATCATGAGCAGGTTGCAGTTTCATTCGACAGTTTGTCAAAGACAATGTGTACAATCACATATGCAATGAAACTCATACACGAACTCTGTGGAATAAGTTGGATCTGTTGTATGCTTTAAAGACTGGAAACAATAAGTTATTTTACTTGACAAAACTGGTATAAGTAAAATACAGAGAAGAAACTTCCTTGCCAAATCACTTAAACGAGATGGAAGGAATCCAGGACCAGTTGTCCAGAATGGGAGTAAAACTTGATGATGAAGTATTTGCTCTACTGGTGTTAGCCTCTCTGCCATAGTCATAGGAGATCTTGAAAATCTCCATCACTAACACTTCCCTTAATGGTATAGTCAACATGTAGCTTGTCAAAAGCAATATTTTGAATGAAGAGATGAGAAGAAGATCACAGGTCTCATCTTCTTCATCACAATCAGATATTATGGTTGCAGAGTCCAGAGGAAGGAGATAATATAGGGAGCAGAACTCTAAAGGCAAGAGCAGAGAGAAGTCAAATAAATATGCCAATGTTGAATGCCATCATTGTAAGAAGAAAGGCCACATCAAAAAGTTCAAGAAGGAATAAGAGAAACGAGACAAAGCTATGAAGAAAGACGACAACATTGATGATGAACAGATAAATATCATAGATGAGTTCAATATCGTTTATGATGAAGATATTGTCAATCTAGCATTTCTGCAGACCAGCTGGGTGCTTGATAGTGGTGCTACCATTTATGCTACTTCGCATAGAGATTTTTTCTCATCATACACATTTGGAGATTTTGGTGTTGTCAGAATGGGAAATGAAAATCTGTCAAAGGTTGTTGGCAGAGGAGATGTTTTCTTGGAAACAGAGAATGGTACCATACTAGTTCTGAAGGATGTCAAGCATATTCCAGACATGTGCCTGAATTTGATCTTTGTACGTAAACTTGCCAATGAAGGATATTGCAGCACCTTCATTTATGATAAATGGAAACTTTCAAAAGATTCCTTAGTAGTGGCTAGAGGTGAGGAGCATACAACACTGTATATAATGCAGGCAAAGCTCTCCACTGATATAGTTAATGTCATGGAGAAAGACAATGCAATTGAATTATGGCATAAGAGACTCAGCCACATGGGTAAAAAGGAATGACAAGTCTAGTCATGGAGAATGCTGCCCAGAATGGATAAAGTACATTTGGAGAAATGTGCTGATTGTTTAGCAAGAAAGCAAAACAGAGTTGCTTTCAAGAGTTCCCCTCCTTTCAGAATGAATAATATGCTGGATCTGATTCATTCAAATTTGTATGGGCTAATGCCAAAGTCACTTGGTGGTGCTCAGTATTTTGTGACTTTCATTGATGATCATTCAAGGAAGACGTGGGTATATCTTTTGAAGAAAAATGATCAAGTGTTGGATGTCTTCAAAGAATTTCATGCATCAATTGAGAGACAAACTGGGAAGAAGCTAAAATGCATCCGGACAGACAACGGTGGAGAATACATTGGGCCATTTCATGCTTACTGCAAAGAGCATGGTATCCAACATCAGATGACACCTCCAAAGACACCTCAGTTAAATAGTTTGGCTGAGAGGATGAACATAACTTTGATGGAGAGAGTCAGATGTCTACGTTCATATGCAAAGTTGCCTAAAATTTTTTGGGGCGAAGCCATACTTACAGTTGCACATGTGTTGAATCTTTCACCCTGTACCCCTCTCAAAATGGATGTTCCAAACAAAGTATGGTCAGGAAAGGATATTTCCTATGATCATCTGCGGGTGTTTGACTGCAAAGCATTTGTTCATATTCCCAAGGATGAGAGGTCCAAACTTGATGCCAAGACAAGACAATGTATTTTTATTGGCTATGGTCAAGATAAATTTGGCTATAGATTTTATGATCCCATTGAGAAGAAACTTGTCAGGAGCCATGATGCTGTATTTGTTGAAGATGAGACCATTGAAGATATTGATAAGATGGAGAAGGAAGTTTCTGATTCCAATGGCGACTCATCAGATTTGGAATTAATTCCTTCAACACCAGTGCCAAGAGAGGTTGGAGATGAAGACCAGGTTGATCCACCTAATGAAGATGATGCTCATATAGAAGTTGGTTTTGAAGACGAGGACGATGAGGAAGATAATGATATTCATTATCCAATACCAACACCTATGGCTTATCCATCTCCATTGAGGAGAGGTGAAAGAACGAGATATCCATCTACCAGATATCCTTGTGACCAATATGTGACACTCACTGATGGGGGAGAACTTGAAAGTTTTAAAGAAGCCATGAATGATGAATCCAAACAGAAATGGATTAAAGCTATACAAGATGAGATGAAATCCTTGCATGAGAACAAGACTTTTGAACTAGTGAAGTTACCTAAAGGAAAAAGAGCTATGAAAAACAAATGGGTGTTTAGGATAAAAAATGAAGAAAATAATTCCAGTCTGAGGTACAAAGCTAGACTGGTTGTCAAATGATTCAATCAAAGGAAAGGAATTGACTTTGATGAGATTTTCTCACTAGTTGTGAAAATGACATCCATCCGCACAGTGTTGGGTTTAGTAGTAAGCCTTGATCTGGAGGTTGAGCAAATGGATGTCAAAACAACCTTCTTACATGGTGATTTGGAAGAAGAGATATATATGGAGCAACCATAGGGTTTCAAAGAAAAAATGGAAAGAGAATTATATTTGCAAATTGAAGAAAAGCCTCTACGGCTTAAAACAGGCACCGAAAAAATGGTATAAGAAGTTTGAGTCTGTTATGGGGGGAGCAAGGCTACAAGAAGACTACTTCAGACCATTGTGCTTTCGTGCAAAAATTCTCTGATGATGATTTCATTATTCTCTTGCTCTATGTGGATGATATGTTGATTATTGGCAAGAATGCTTCCAGAATTAATAACTTGAAAAAGCAATTGAGTAAGTCTTTTGCCATGAAAGACTTAGGGCCAGCAAAGCAAATTCTTGGCATGAAAATTATCAGAGACAGAAGCGCCAAGAAATTGTGATTTTCATAAGAGAAGTACATTGAGAAAGTACTTCAGAGATTTAATATGGACAAGGCTAAAGTGATTAGTTGTCCTCTTGCTAATCATTTTAAGCTGAGTTCCAAGCTGAGTCCTACATAGAAAGAGAAGGAAGAAATGGAAAAGATTCCATATGCTTCAGTAGTTGGAAGTTTGATGTATGCCATGGTGTGCACATGACCAGATATCGCTCCACAGTTGGAGTTGTGAGTAGATTCCTTTCAAATCTTGGAAAGGAACACTGGGCTACAATAAAATGGATTTTCATGTATCTTCGAGGTACTTCCGAAATATGCCTATGTTTCGAAAATACCAAACTTGTGTTGGTTGGATACACAGATGCAGATATGGCTGGCGATGTGGACTCGAGAAAGTCTACTTCAGGTTACCTGATTACCTTTGCAGGGGGAGCTGTGTCATGACAATCAAAGCTACAGAAGTGTGTTGCACTGTCAACTACTGAAGTGGAGTTTATAGCAGCAACGGAAGCTTGTAAAGAGTTGCTGTGGATGAAGAAGTTCTTAAATGAACTTGGTTTGCAGTAAGACAGATATCAGTTATTATGTGACAGTCAGAGTGCTATTCACCTTGGGAAGAATGCCTCCTTCCACTCTAGATCAAAACATATTGACGTGAGATATTACTGGATCAGAGATATGCTGGAGAAAAAGCTATTACAGCTTGAGAAGATCCATACAGAGGAAAATGGGTCAGACATGTTAACAAAGATTTTACCATGGCCATACTTTGAGTACTGTCGGTTAGCTGTAGGAATGGTGGAGCCCTCCATGTAGTCGGGTGAGAGAGATTTGTTAAGTGGGACCCTTCTACATGGAGGGCCCACATTTAAAAAAAAAAAAAAACATATCACTTGGGAGCTACCAAGTTCACATGGCAAAATTCACTTGGTAGCCACCAAGTGAACGTGACAACTCAAGTAGCCATATAAGAAAAGCAAGAGACATGCTCTTGCCTATAAATAGGCATGAGATGGGATTGCAAGTAACAAGCATAAAAAAGCCAGAGAGTTCTCTGAAGAAAATAGAGAGAGTCTTTATGAGAGTTTGAGAATTTTTTAAAGGATTGAGTGATAAAATAGTGAAGAAAATATTTGGGGTATTTTTTAGGAAACACCTTGAGTGTCACTATTTTGTAATATCTCATTTTTGTATTGCCTCTAGAATTGATTTAGAGAAGACTATCTTTGTACTTATTATTGTAATAGTGGAAATTCTATTCGGAATTTGTCCCGTGGACGTAGTCCAAATTAAAAGGGTGAACCACGTTAAAATTGCTAGTGTTATTTTATTTCACATTTATTTTACTGATTATACCCACTGCGCCCAACATATTTCATTTCTTGAAATTAATTTATTGTTTAATTTTTTTTAATTAATTAGGTAATGATCAATTCAAACTCACAATTTCCTAATTCTGGAGATGACTCTACACAACTCATTGATATGTTTAATGTTTTCCCAACCAGGTGCAAGATTACCATTTACGTGGTATGAAGCTAATTATGTTGATATGTTACCCATGACATCAATGCCCCTAATTAAGGCCAGTTGATAGCTTTGGTTACCTAGGAAGGACATACAAATTCTTCAACGGTTCAACAGTTTACCTATTTGGGTATGGGCTCAGCTACACTAATTTTAACTACAAGCTAAAACCCTCAAAGACTTCACTTAAAATTAAATTCAACAAGTACTAGCATTGCCACAACTTGAACTACTACACAAATGATGCCGACAAGCCAAACTGTGCAGCAGTTATGGTTGATGACTTAAGTTGTGAACATGAATTTAGAGTTGAGGGCTATAGTCCAAAATGTAGGGCAAATGGATAGAAGTGAAGTTGTGATGGTTTATTCAAAACTACTCGCATATAAATCACTCTAAGTCAAATATTATGATATTCAATTAGGCTCAACTCACTATTTGAATTAATTGAATTTAAACACGACTCAATTGTAACCAAACCCATTTTAAATATTTTGCGAGTCTAAATGTGAATAACTCACGAAAGCTTGTTTCATTTGTATCCCAACCTTTTATTTATTTAATATTGTTACAAATAGGGGTCAACGCCTCAAAAAGTAAGCTATACAACAACAAAAGTAAGAAGAGTCCACTAATATTTTGCAAAAACCAGCTCATAAATATTCTAGGAGGAGCATAATGAAACACTAATTCCTTTTAATATATAATATATATAGTTAGAAAAAAAAAAGATTCCTTTAGAAGAAAAAAAAAGTCGCACTTTACAAAGAAAAAAAAAAAAAAAAAGGCTCTCTTAGAATATATGTGAGAAGATGAAAAAGCATCATGATTCATGAAGATGTGTGTGAATCATGTTAAATTCTGCATTTAAATCTCCAACCAGGCAACCACATAAAGACAAAGATTCCTTTTTTTATTTTTTGACCAAAGAAAAAAAGTGATTGCATTAAAAGGGTTTAAGCCCAAAACGATACAAATAATAATCATCTACATGAGAATGACCCAGCAATACATAATAGAAATGGATCTAAGATCCAAAGGAAACCTACCCATTAAAGGGTTTTTAAATTTGGGTTTCAAGCCTAAAACATCAATGAAAGATGAATTCATAAAATACTCCTAACTCTGTCTTTCCCTTCTAGAAGCTGCAGTTCTCTCTGCCTTCACCTCCTCTACTACTCGTGGCTGAGAAATAGAGAAAATTGCCGGAGAGACTAGGGGAAATTCTATTAGACAATCCCCAAAAAATATGCACTGGTAGACTTAAAGCTTGCCCACCCAAGATATAGTAGGATCCGTGAGCACAAAGAGATTGACAGGGCACAAATTCCTTCCATTTTCTGACCATGGACAGACAAAAAATTGTACCTCTGTCAATGGTGATGGAGCTCCTCCTTTGATGCAGATCTGACATCCAAGAGCCAATCTCTAAGTCTCTAACATCGGCACCAGCACTCTCTTCCCCCTCTCACCAACTGCCTTCACTGAACAACTCTTCAAAAGATTGGAGTTGGTGGGAGAGCCGGACACTGCCATAGCTAAGCAAGGCAAGATCACTGCCATAAGACCAAAACACAACAACTAAAATAGAACCCCTAAACTCAATAGATATGAGAGATAAAAAAAAAAAAAAATACAATAGGGGTAGTAGCCCATAAATATTTACAACAAAAAGAAAGAGTTTTCGGAGTTTTCCTCTCGTGGCGAAAGCCACCGGAGGGCTTCCCCTTCAGAAACTCTAAGAAAGTTTATAGATGCTCTACAAAGAAATTTAAAGAGAGAAAAAAAAAAAAAAAAAAAAAAAGAGCCTCCATCGTATTGTAAGACAAATATTCCTTTAGGAGATCATATATTCAAAATTTGATAACCTTCTTTACCTTATAATATATATATATATATACATTATCAAGGTTCAAAATTAGCTCGCAATTAAAATAGTTTCAACTTTTATCTAGTTAGATTTGAGATATATTATATAGTGTACCTTTTAATTTATGTATTTGTTAGAGAAAGTCCAATATTGAAGGTGGATAAAAAATACTCAAGACATATATACAGTGAAGACTAATTACTCAAGTGGCTAGTTTTAATTATTTTAGTTATAATTAATCCAATATTCCTCTATTGATAATTGCTATATACTATATCCATTTATCTTTAAATTTAATCTCTTAAATAAAAAAAATTAATAATATCTAATCAAATTACTTTTAGGTCTCATTTGGTTCAAATTTCATAATCGGAAAGGGAATGATTGTTTTTAGAAAGTGTTTGATTCAACAAGGAATCATAAATCAATTCCCTTTGAGATTGTTTGGTTATATATATATATATATATATATTCAAGCTAAATTTATAAAAAAAATTATGAATATATAAATTTATCTAAAATTAGAATGGGTGCATGCATGATTCTAACACAAATAAATTTGAGTGAGAATGAATTTGCCAAAGTCTTAAACATATCACCGACTGAATTATGTTGGGTGCGAGATTTCTCATGCCATGTTGGATGGGATTCTAATATGTTGGCTGAATTATGGGGTATTCGTCAGGACTTGCGTCTTGCTTGGAATTCGGATTATCGGAGTTTATCTGTACATAGAGACCAATTCCCTTAAAGTTATTCATCTAATTTCTAGAAATTGAGCTACATGCCATACAGTGCTATCATTCTGGATATTTATGTTTTGCTTTGGCATAAATTGTCGTGCGGCTCATGTGCTGCGTGAAAGTAATTCTTGTGCTAACTTTCTGAAAAAGATGGGTGCTCGACAGAGAGAAAGCTTGATTGTTTGAAATGCCCCACTTCCTGGACTTGCAAGATTAATTCAAATTGATGTTACTGGCGTTTCTTTTATTAAATTCTAGTTTTTTTTTTTTTTTTGTACTCTTCTGTGTTTTAAAAAAAAATCACCGACCTTTGAAAGGCGACACGTACATTGCTTTGACCTTTGAAAGGGAGTTTCATGAACGTTCCCCTTTACGAAGTAGAGACATTTCTTGTAAAAATTTTCTTAAAAGGAATGATTGCTTTGACAATTTTAAGCGCAATTGGTTAAAATTAGCAATTTTAGACTCAGTTTGGTTTAGCAACCGTTGTTAGTTGTTGTCAATAGCTAGTAGCTAATAGTTGGTAATTGGTAATTGTTAGCTAATACCTGATTGTTTAATTACTATTAAAAATAAATATTAATATATATATTTTTTATTTAAATATTATTTTTAATAGAATAATTTAGTCTTTTTATTAAAATAAGTAGAAGCTGCTTTAAAAAAATTCAAATTAGAGTTTTTGTAAATAACAACTATTTCATTACTTAACAACTAATTAACAATTAACAGTTATCATTAAAAAAAAATAACCAAACATATTTGATGCAATTTTTTTTTTTTATCATATGTTTGATGCAACTATTGGGAACAAAAAAAAACTAACAGTATTATTAAAAAGTTTTGCCAAATATCTACTTAATTAGTATTTAATAACCATTGATTATAAAACCTATGTGTTGGTAAATTTTTTGAATGCGAGCGTGCCACGTGTGTTTTCGATACATGAACCGTTTGAAATGCGCCTAATTGACCTCTAAAAATCAGTTTGATTGTGGATCCCCAAACTCCTTTATCACAATTTGCTTAGATTTCAAGAATGCCAGTGAATTAAATGCAATAGTATGCCATAAATTAAAGTTTGAAAAATTAAATGTGCTGAAGAATATGAACAATGGAATGGAAAATGAAATTGAAACTGAATTGCATTAATTGAATTTGCATGAGGCTGGAAATATTCACAGTAGATATGAATTGAAATTGCAACAGTAATAAAGACTTGGAAATTAAAGTGTTTGAACAAAGAAAATGAAATTGCTGTAAAATGAAATTGATTGCTTGAGAATTGAAATGACTTGAATTTGCTTGAGTAATTGGTATTTTGGGTGATTGATTCTTGGTCTACTCTCCATTCATGTTGCTTTCCTTTTATAAGCATTCTTTGTAACTTCCCATGATTCCACTACTTTGTCAGTTAATAGTGAGGATTAAGTCTCTCAACCCATTTCTCCACTTCTTCAGCTTAGCTCCAGTAACTGCCCACTTTTATAACTTCCACCTCAATTATCCAACTCCCACTTTCATTAACTATCCACTTAGCCACCTTCTTTTTTTTTCTCATCCACTAACTAATTAATTTTTAATTAAGTAAAAATTAATTAATTAACTTGGGCCAATTATTTGAGGTCTCGCCCGAGCATCGATCCGATCCGCTAGAGGGGATAGAAATGCTCATTCGGGTTTGTACTCACGATGAAATCCTTGAGTTCAGATTGGTTGATTTTGAAATTTGACTTGGAAGTCGTCACCTTACTTTATTTTTATTTGGGAAAATATAAGGTAAAAACCCATTAATGACTCCAATTTTATCCCAAAGAAAAAAGATCACTAGTGTCACAGCCCAACTTTTGAGCAGTGACGATTCTAGGACATGGATAACCATAAGGGTACAACAACCCGTAGAACTCATACGTATTAACAATCCAATAGAAGTTCGGCATGGTATCGGCTATAATTACATTATAACCCCAAGATCACAATCTACATTTCAATTACACTTCTAATAACAATCTCATTCCTTCACTACAATAAATCAATAATCAACTTTCCATCATCATTATCACCATTCAATTTATCATTCAACTCATATATCATACTGATCTCATCATTCACCATTTCACTTCTAACTTGTTATTACAACACTTATAACATATACATATTAATTACAATAATACTATTTACACACATGGAGCATCTAAGATATTTTATACCAATGGACTCGGTTTAATGAGCCGAAGCTACCGTCCGAAAATGTCCAGTTTCAGGGTCGCTGGAATCTGGTGGCCGAAAAATTTCAACGGTGACGGAATTGCGATCCGAGGGTACCAATAGATTGCTTGAGACTTGAGGAGTCCAAATATACATGCTATTCTCCCTCACTCGCCGGAAAACTGCCAGAAATGGCGTCGGCAGCCTGTGTGTTGTCTGATTCCGGTCAAAATAAAAGTTATCTAAAATATGTCAAATTAAAGCACGTGAAGAGAGGATGCCAAATATACAAGAATCACCATGATCGGAGGTCGAAAAGTAGCCGAAAAATTGCTCAGAAGCTTGTTGCCGGCGACCGCTTTGGGCGGCGCGTGTGGCCGTCTCCGGTGGCCGTTGGAGGCGAGCTGCTGCTAGATGGTCGAGTGACGATTGGGCTTCACGGTGGTGTGGCGCGTGGCGGCAAACAGCGGCCGGACAGTGGCAGATCGGAGCTTTCTCTCTCTCTCTCTCTCTCTCTCTCTCTCTCTTTTCTGCTCTACCCATTCTCTTTTTTCTTATGTTTTGCTCGATTATGGGCTGTCAGTTTATAACTTGTTCAATTTTATTATTATTATTATTATTATTATCAATCAATATATAAATAAATATATTTATTACTCATATACTTTACAAATAATATGCAAATAATTAATATATATTCAATAATTAACTTATAAATAACAACATACACTTTCAAATATTTTTAAAATAATTATCTATATTTTACAATATTTTTCATAATTCTTCAATATACAATTTCTTAATTAATTACAATAAATCTAATTTCATATTTTATTTAATAAAATATTTTCTTCAATTAAAAATATTAACTTGACAATATCATAAATTTATATTATCTCAAATATCAATATTCAATATAATCAATTATATATATATATATATATATATATATATATATATATATATATATATATAAATTTCCAATATTTCAATAATAAATAAATTTAACTCAATATCTTTTCAAATATCAATACATAAAATATTAATAAATCAATACCATTTTAAATATCAATATACTAGTATAAATAAATCAATATATAATTTCAGTTATCAATATATACTAAATATATCAATATCAATATATTGAAATAAACAAATATCCATTTTAATATCAATATTCAATATTAATTCATAATTACATATATAATTTTGAATATCAATTTAAATATAAAGGAAAATATATTTCCATGTAAAACTATTATTTTAAAAGAATTAAAATTAAAATTATTCCAATTTTGAGAATATCTATTTAACTATATACGAGGCAACCCTCACTTATCATAACCTTAATTCCATACTCATTATTCACTTTGCACACTTTACAATACTTATCTGACATATTAACATATACTTTTGTACATTTGACTAGTATCAGGTGGGATATTACAACTAACCTCGATTACCAAAAAGGATTCGGAGACTAGATTTTCGATTCATTTTTATTAGTTTAGCAAGTTTAATAAACAATGGCTTAAAATTGATTTCATGAACAGTTATAAATGTATGAACAATTAAATATGCATGAACCATTAAATATTACATGAATTAAAGTAAAGCAAAGCAATGCAATAAAAGAAATAATAAAAGCAATAGAAGAAATGAATGAAGAAAGCAATAAAAATGTTAAATTTACAACATAAACCAAATTAGGGGATACTCCCTCTAGCCCTTATGGGTTCTAGGAGAGTCATACATTCCCTAAATTAAATCCAATAACAAAGGTAATAAAACAAAGAATGAAAGAAAACACAAAACTGAAACTATGCGAAGAAGGTGAAGGAGGAAGAAAGTTCATTTTAATTGGATTTGATGCTTTAGACAAGCATGCCTACGTATCCCTTTGAATGAGAATCAAAATCCACGTAGTTTACCCTTCTTGCGAAGGGGATTTGTTTAGTTTTAACATTTTATCATGTTTCAGATTGATTGATAAAAAGGTGGGTTGATTAATTGATTAACCAATTTAATTGATTACCAAGTTGTTAATTAAGTTAGATTTTAATTAACAAACAAATGCATCGATTGATTAACAAGTTAATTAAATCATATTCTAATTAACATGCATTTTCTAAAGTGATTAAAAGAAAGAGATTGAAAGAGAAACGGAGCATACAAAGAAAAAGGGAAAACAATAAAATATGCAAAATAAAAGAACTAATTAAAAGAAATGGATGAAAGAGAAGGGGACATGCAAAGAAACCTTAAAGGAAATAATAAAAGGTAAACAAAGCAATATAAAGAATAAAAAGAATATAAAATCAAAGAAAAATAAAAATAAATAAATAAAAGAAAAAGAAAGAAAATAAATACCTTAGGATGGAGGAGACTTGTCTCGGTCGGCAGCGGGCGGCGGCTTACTTCGGACGATGAAAAACTTTTGACTTAATAGGTCGGTTCTGGAAGTCACAACCCAATCTTGCTTTGCAAAGCAAGAAAAGAAAAATTAGAACTAGGGAGCTCGTTCCTTTCGGACCAAGTTAAAAAGAGTATTTTGACTTGCTTTGAGATAAGGGGGGGTGATCAAGCAAGCTATGAGTTGTCCCAAATGAGCTGGGGGGTGGCAGTTTATATAGGGAGAGAGCTGGAGACGAACTGGTGTGAATTTTGATGTGGGATTGCGAATTGGGACACGTGACTGCATACGGTCACCGCACATCCATATGCGATCACAGAATGATGACCGCATGTGGCCTTGAGGTCATCGCATAGATACGTGCGGTGACTGCACTTAGGTATGCGGTCATGGGCCTTACTTCAGCTCGTTCGGCAAGTTTTCGCCTGTTCTCGCTTGTTTCATGTCCGTTTTACACGATTCCAGTTGCGTTGTGCTCGTTATCCAATCCCGGATGATATGAGGATGATTTAGAGGCTTGAGGGATGGGTCCTGGGTCTCGAGGCTCAGATTATCAATTTTTAGGATGTAATAACCGAGGTAAAGCCTAAAAATTTGAAGGTTTAATTAAGTTCATAAATCATTAAATTGTGATACCTTTCACATGTTCATGGTGTTATATTGGGAATTAATGAGGAAACACTAGAGGAATTAAATAAATAAAATTGATGTTGGTATAATTAGAGAGTTATTACTGGAGAGAATTTTGAGAACAAAGAAGAGAATTAATGCAAAAAGGAAATCAAAGTTGTGAACAAATAAATAATCATTGTATATGGTAATGAGATATTATATTTTGGGCTAAAATTTATATTGGGGCCGGCTATATTAGATGCATTAAG